>JAAGNO010008835.1:0-10469 GCA_033439905.1 Ceryle rudis
GGGAGGTTGGCCGGGGCTCTGAGCACCCTGCTCTGGTTGCAGATGGCCCTGCTCCCTGCAGGGGGGTTGGACTGGATAACTTTGAAAGGTCCCTTCCCACCCAGACCGGTCTGTGATTCTCTGATGTGTTGTAACTAGGTAGAAGACACAAAGAAACAGAATGAATTTGCAGATCCTCAGCTCATAGTGCTTGTGTTTGGTGAGGAGATTCTGAGTCTGCTTTGGCAGGGGACAGATCCGGGTGGTTATTACCAGCATTAAGCTTTCTGCCCAAGGAGAGTTGATCCGAAGTTGAGTATGAGCTCACTAAAGCAAAATGTGTAGTGTTTGTAAAAAAGGAGTTGCAAAATCTTACCCAGCCACACGTTGTCCTTGGCAGCAAGGACATACATCTGTAACGTTTGAGTAAGTGACTGAAAACCTCCCAGCACTCCGGACAAATATCCTTGACCTTCTGCTTCTGGATTTTGGTAGATGATGGTTTTGAGAAACGGTGTAGGACAGAGAGCGCTCCGGGTGAACAGCGCCTGGTTGGGTGGCACTGGCTCCTCCGGCTGGGGGCTGCAAACCCACCACCGCAGCTCACAGGGCTGCACTTCATGCAAATTGCACGATCATCGAGGACTTTGACGAGGAGTAAATGAGATAGCAGAGGACGAGCAGTGCAAGCTTGGGTTCTGAACACCAGTGCAGCCGTAGCTGGAGTTACAGGGACAGACTGGTATCTCTAGACAGACCTTCCCAAGTGTATGTGCATCCCCGACTTAAACTCGACGCTGCAACCGCGGTGCTCTGTATTCGCTTGTCCCCTGCGTGCCGCGGGATACGTGAGAGCGAGCGAGGCAGCGCTCGCCACTCAGCGGTAATCAAACCCTGGCCCAGATGGCCTAAGAGGCTTCCCCCGATAGCCATAAATGCTCTTCAGCAGGGTGATATAATTGGAAGAGGCTCAGTGTCAGCCCGTATTAGGCAGGAGGCTGACCTGACTGAGAATATTAGCCTGAGGTTTGTGTACGGCCGGCCAAACAAACCCGAGTGGCTCTTTCAGTGATGGCCTGGGAGCAAGGCACTGAGGGGGAGTTTATTTTTAAAAGGAGAGGTTTAGGATTCTGCTAGACAGGCACTTTGAGACCTTGAAGCAGCACGTTGCATCCTTCTGCCCAGCAGCTCCCCATTTGACCCATCCGCCAGGGGCAGGTGCTCTCACAGGTAGGCTGGGAGAAGGGAGCAGCTTCTCCTGACCGAGCCGCTTCAGTTGGCTGACTGGCATCTTGGCCCAGACCGCCCAGGAACGTGAGTTTGTGCTGGCACGCCAGAGGAGCAGCAATGCCTGAACTCCAGGGATGTGTTTCCCTCTGCCACCAGTGCTACCCTACTTGTGATCACCTGCAGGAAAGGTCTAGGGGCACAGAGGGTCTGGACTTGCTGTTGCAGGCTGCTCCAGGTGCACACACCTCGATGCCTCAGGTGCCAACTTGCTGTGGGAACATCTGTGTGGAGCTCCGAAATGCCGCCATCCGCTCCAAGAGTTGGGGTTTCCTCGCCCAGTTCTGGTGGATAAGCTTTCCTGGCAGATTTCTTTCACTAACCACAACGTCTGGACGTGTTCTGCCCACTCTCCTGCCCCAGCCTGTCATCAGAGCTGGGCAAGTACTGGAAAAGAGGGGTTATCTTGAAGGGAAAGGTGCCTCGGCGTACAGGGGACACTTTTTTTTACCAGGATGAGGATTTGGGGTTGAGTACAGCATCGTCAGGGGGGAGAGTGAGTAACAAAGATACACGTGAGCAAAGACAACCTCCTGCCCCAAGAACAGAAAATCTGGACAGTGGACAATCACTTCGCCTTGGTGAAGGCTCTGTAATTATGGAATTACCTTCCAGAAGACTAAAGATCTCACCATCTACGTAGTGGATGATGAAATGCATCTCTGCACGTTAGTAGCTGAAAAATAAATAATGAGAGTTGGGAACATCGAGTGGAGCACTGATGTCAGACAGGACCTAGTGATGCAAGGTTAAGCAAAATGTGGCTATTTTAAGGAATGATTCAGAAGAAGAAGAGTCATCGCTGCTGCTTGGATCTCTGAATTAAGGAGTGCTGGCACCACTTCAGACACCCGAGGTTTGAACGATGCCACTAACAGAGCTGTCTGCCCGTGGACATCAGCTCATCAGCATCTCGGAGCAGCGGCTGGGGCCATGTGGTGGTGATCTCCTGCTCGCTAGGGAAGCAGAAGACAATAAAGAAATGCTGAGCACCTGAAGGGACCCGTATGCAGTTCCTGACCGAGGGTGTGTTTGTACCGAGAGTGGTAAGGAAGAGGGGGAAATGTCAAACCGCTCGTTGTCCCCTTGTTTTTCAAAAAGATGGACTGATGTGGCAATCAAAACCACGCTCGTGTTCACACCAGCGGGCTACGAGAGGGGCAGCCAGCAGCCCCACCCCGTCACCAGCTGCAGGGGCTGCAGGAAAGCAGATAGAGGCCGTTTCCACCGCGCCGTAGCCACCCCTCCCTTGGGCTCTGCCCTCATCTTCAGCACCAAGAGTTATGTGGTGGAGGAAAGATTTTCCCCCTCCTTCCTGTTCTCATCTTGGCCCTTAGGGCATGAGGGGTTGGTTTATTTGATTTTTATTTTGTTCTCAGAGGTACAAAAATCTCTCCTTTTTACAGAGGTGTCCATTTTCTCATCTGCTCATTCCAGCAGCCTTCTTTCTGGGTGTCTCTTGTGTCCCACCTTCACCATCACGCTGCCAGAGAGGAAGCAGGGAGGTGAAGGGAAGGCGGCCTGGTCAATAAATTCCTCACAGTAGATCTTTTTATGACAGCCTATAAGGCCAACAATGTGCGTGCTCTTTGGCTGCCTCTATTTTTGACCTATTTTTATCAAATGCCGTTAAAAAGGAAAAATCAAAAAGAGAGACACTTGATTCCAGCCAAGTGGAGGCTTGCCCATCCTCATGTATCATTTGGCCCTTTCCTAATGAACCACTGAAGACCATTTTCTTCATTCCCTGGAAAAAATTCTTCATTTCAAAAAAGCTATAGCACCTGCTTTGAATAGCATTTTAAATTCAGAGCGATGCACTGTTTCATCCTCTGATAAAATGGATTCCTTCCTGAACAGAGGCCGGTGCACCACTGAAGTTTCACCTGAACATTTTTCCCACTGGACTCTCTCTGCAATACTCACTTTTGCAAACTCCTTTGAGAAGGTTCCCCCAGCACGATGGGGGGGATCGTTTATACGTGTTGGTATCTCTCAAACAAGCATTTCTCAGCTTAACAACAAAAGAAAAGGCTTGGGCAGTGTCTGCACAGCAGCCTCACAGCCCACAGGTAATACCCAGCTGGCAATGATCTCCCCAGCAACTCGCTCGTGGCCGATGAAGATGCTGTGGTCTGGCGGGACTCAATTCAGCCCTCGGGAGCATTGCTAACATCAAAGGGAAATACTGACAGGAACACCAAAGAAAGGGTAAAGCCTGTATGGGTTTCAGTTAAAAATAGTTCTACAGGAGTGCGTAAAAAAATTCAAGTCTGTTGGAAGAGCTGTCAGGGCATAGTTTAAAAAGATCCTAAATTAAACAAAATATTCCAGGGATGCTTTGTCCTTCTTCACGCTTTCTTGACTTCTGAGGTAAATATATATAGAGAGAGTGAGCTTGATGTGAACCAGTCCATGTGGTGAGGCGTTAAATTCTCTTTTCAGGTCACACAAATGCAGATATTACCGAATTTGATATTAAACAATATCCATGGAGAAAGCTCCGGTAATGATTAGGAGGGTAGAGAAGAAGGTCCATAAAATATTGAAAGGTTTTAATGGAATTTTCTGAATGAACAGGGTTCCTTCTCCTCCTGTACGATACAGAAGACTCTGACAAATATGAGTGATCCCTGATGATGATGATAGGCATCCATTTACTAAAAGCAGGAAGCTAAATGGGGAGCTGGAGCATTTGGGAAGCCAGGCATCAAAAACCACGGCAAATATTGGCTGGCTCTTCCTCATAATCCTTTCGTACTTTTTCTACAGGCACTTAATCTTTCGTGCACTGTCTGGGGAGATCCCACACCAGAGGTCTCGTGGCTGAAGAATGAAAAAGCATTTGTGTCAGATGATAATTGCATCCTGAAATTTGAATCTGGGAAGAAAGTCAGCTTCACCATTTCTACCGTGTCCACACTCGACTCGGGGAAATACAGCATCGTGGTGAAGAACAAGTACGGCACCGAGACCAGCGACGTCACTGTAAGTGTGTTCATACCCGAGGAGGAGAGACAGGCTGAGCAAGATAAAGAAGCTAAGAAAACGAAAGCGTGACTTTAGGGCTAGAAAACAGCAGTACGGGGCAGTTTGGATGACAGGCTGACATCTTGCGTGTGTCAATGGCTTTCTGCTTTAGCAGGCAGCCTTGGCTTCTTCCATTCACTTCACTTTTGCTTCTAACGCACTTAGTTGTGCCGGGGAAAAATGGGCTTTTCCTAAATATTTTCCTACTGCTGACTTCACAGGGCCTGGCTGTACGATCTTGAGCCAGGCCAAATGCTCCTAGCACAGCTTGACCATTTCACCCTCTTCCTGGAGCATTTGGCCCTGCCACAAAACTGGAAAGGGTGAAGAATTGTCCCAGTGGAGGCAACGGATGAGGTAGATGCAAAGGTGACAAATGATCGAGGCCATTTTGAGCAGCGGTTTGGATTTGTTCCAGCGTGGGTGCAGTAGCGTAGATGGAATGTGTTAGAGTTAAATCACGGAGAAATTTGCCCTGGGTTTTGTCTGCATTACGGCCCCTTTGTGTCACTGCGTCAATTTAGAGTCGCCCGAAAGTGGGTGTCATCTGCATCCACAAATGCTGTTTCATCTGCCCACGTGGGGTAAAAGTACTGTAACAGAAATGGAAAGCAGGCTTAGGAGGCCGGAATACTGATGTGTGTGTGTGTGTGTGTGTCTGCAGAAGTGTACGAGCCCTCCTCTCTGTGTTCACAAATAAACTGAATTCACTTCTTTCCTCCTGTCACGAGCTTGTTTTTCACTGTGTCGTGTTTTGCCGGTCACAGCTCTGGTGGTTGTGCACAGCGCCTTGGTGTCTTAATGCTCTCACTGCTCTGATTAACTCCAGCTGCCCCTCAGATCCCCCTTAATCTCCACAGCTCACAGCAAAACCATCTCTTCACACCTTCCTGTCCACATCTCACCACCTCGCACCGCAGCTCACCACGGTCTGTTCAGGTGTTCTGCGGTTCAGTGGACCTGCTTGTGGGTTTTGATCTAAGGGTGTTAGGTGAGTACTTGGTTAGACTGGGACCCAGAAGGTCTCCCCTGAGCCTCCTTCTCTCCAGGCTCAACAAGCCCAGGTCCCTCAGCTGCTCCTCACCCCCCTTGTGCTCCAGCCCCTTCCCCAGCTCCGTTGCCCTTCTCCGGCCACGCTCCAGCCCCTCAGTGTCCTGCTGGGAGTGAGGGGCCCAAAACTGATCCACTTTATTTTCAAAAATCTGCCCTCCCACCTCCCTTCTTTTGGCCAGACCGTGAGGGAACACAAACAGTCCACATCCCAGCTCACAGGCTGGATTCTACTTCTCTTTGCCTCGGCAGACGTGTGTCCCTGCAAGTCAGAGCATCGGCTGCTCCTAAACGCGTTGCTGCCAGGGGTTCCGTTACGGTGGGTTCACACGGAATTCGTGATGCGTCCACTTTTCTCCCTTGTGCACTTTCTGTTTTGGTTTGCTTCAGGTGATCGTGATTTCTGTGTCGGGACAAACTGACACAGCCCAAGGACACGATCAAAATAACGTAACTGTGTCTAAAAAGAAACGAATGACGACGGTGAGCAAACGGAAGGAAGGGGCAAAGCAAGGTAAGAGCACCTTCAGCTGTCGGTCTGCTACTCCAGTGTAAAACAGCTCAACCCGAGGCAGCTGACAGCCCGTGCAGGCGGTGTTTGTCAGGCCCCAAGCACGGGTGTACGCCCCAATGTGCTCTTTGCAAGGCGAGGCTCCTTTCAGCAGCTGGACGTTTGATACTTCACTAAAAAGAAAAAAAAGGCCTAGGTAAGGGCCCCTAATGCCGCCGTGTTTCAGCCCCCCCGGTCGTGGAGCCACCATCTGAGATCAGTAGCTCCCTCTTAGCTGTATGTCCATATTGAATGGTCAAGTGAATGAAAAGTGACCATTTTTTGTCCAGTTCAGAGGAGGGGTGGACTCCCAGCAGCTCCCTGGAGATTCAGCGTAGTGTGGTACAGGCTTTTGCTGCTCCTTCAGACCCTTACAGTAGAATTGCTACCTGGACACTGGTTTATTCTTCACGGTCACAACTCCCTCGTGTAGAGCATTCTAGCTCCAAATAGGGCTTAAATGCCAACATTTATCAGAACACCTGGTTTACACGTTTGCCCGAGTGTTTTTTCTTTGCGTACAGGGTGTATATCACATGTTGTATTGCTGCTGGCAGAAGGTTTTAGGCTCGATTCCCCTCCTCTTACTTCCCCTAAGGCAAGAACAAATATTTAGCTGCCTTTCTTTCCCCTCGTGCCTCTCTGGCTCGGGTAACCCAGACACTTCAACAGTCCTGTCAATGACATGACTTAGCTACCGAGAAACAGTTATGCACAGCTGGAAAAGTTTTGCAGGTTCTACCCTTTCACCTTCTTAATTAGAGGCCATAATGACTCGGGCTGGCCTTTGGCTCTGTACGAAGGGGTAACGGTACTTGTGACGCTGACTCTTCTTACGGGTGTGGGGAGAGGGATGGAGCACGAGAAGGTCACAGCGAACATGAGAGGACAATTGTACTGCACGCATCTCCGTGCTGCCGAGCGTAGGAAATACAAGGGGAATTGCATTACTTCTCCTAAATCAGATTTGGTTAAGTCACGCGAAGAAGGAAGTATTGCCGCAGAAGAGACACCTGGTTCGAATGAAATCCCGCCTGTGGAAACAGAGAAGGGTACAAGAAGCAGCCAGAGAGGAGCAGCAAAGCCGACTGACAGCAAGGCGGCGGTGGCAGAAAGGGCTCCTCAGCCCATGGAAAGCTTGGGTGGGCAGGGAGAGGCACCTGCCAAACACCAGCCTTGAGTCACTGTTCTGAATGAAGAGCGAGAGCTGCACCTGGATAAGAAGCTCAAGCGGCGATGTCGCGGGTGGTAGAGTAGCTGCGGTATTTTACCCCCACAATCAGTGGTTTCTAAGAATGTTTGTCATACTCTGTAAGTTTAAATGCACTGTAGGTGGGCACTTGTGCCTCGCTACCAGCGTAGCTGCCCCGCAGTCATGTCTGAGGGGCTCCCTAACGATCCACGTACTGACAGCGATTTTAATCACCACAAGATGTCCATGGGAAGCAGCGTTTCTCAGAGCGAGTCCTGCCTGGAGCCGACGCGTTGGCTCCTCTGGACAAGACCGCTGGCATCGGTTACGCAGAGCTGTTCTCTGGTATTTGTAGGCCGTGGTGGCTGGAGGCAGACCCCTCTTACTCCCTCTGGAGTCCTTGGGGACCCTTCTTGTTGTTTTAACAGAAAACAAGCTGGATATCAGAAAAGTGTTCTAAAAAATGTTCCCAAATCTCTGATTACAGAACCCATTTGCTCACGGTAAAGCCAGCAGCAGATCTCTCTTAAGTGTCATTGTAGCACAATTGGCCCTTAGCTTTTTGCTGAAAGAGAAATCAGCATTTCCCTGCTATTTCGATTAAAAATACTGTTAAAAACTTACATTTCAAATTTTAAGCTATCTTAACAGTTAAAATAGAAATGAAAAGTTCAAAAAATAACATTTAAAATTTTAAAATGAAACACTTTAACATTAGAATTTAAATTAAAATTCTAAACTGTAACCAAAAAGGCACCAGGGTTTGGGTTTTTTTGTGCAGTGTGGGCGGTTCCTCAGAAAGCTGGAACTGCAGGCACGTCCGTATTGTTCTACTGGAAGCTGTTCTCTCTCCAGATGCGTAGCGGTGTCACGCGTGGGAAATGAAATGCACAAATAAATACACCAAAGATTAAAAATAAACCCCTTCGGCTTTGTTATTTGGATTATTTAAGCTGTAGTTGCTCACAACTCTGTAACAAAGTGCTCAAAATTAATAGGAACGGAATTGTTGAGTACAACTATCAAAGATTTTGAAGTTAACCACGGCTGGACAATTGTTTTCTTGCAATCGAAACGTATAATTTATATTCTGTTCTCCGTGATAACTAAGAAGAATTGTTTCAGTTTCTTTCCGTTACCTAACAATGGAATGTACCACTTGAGGGCTGTCGACTGCCGTAGCCGCCTGGTTGTCTGGAGATGGTCCTTTGGGAATGGAAAAAGTTACCCAAAGGGAAAACAGTTTGCAAAGAAATCAAATCATACCACCGGCATCGTTTCTACAAATGAATCAAATCATAACACAAGCACTGCACCTACAAATAAATAACACAAACCTCGTGTCTACAGCTACATCAAGTAACACCACAAACGTTGTGATTTCAAGTCATCAGAAGCGCCTGTTCCAGGTCTGAAATGGAAAATGATGACGTATCGATTTGTTGCCTCTTTTCAGGTGAAGATGTTTCTGTCCCTGAAGCAGCCAGCCTGCTTTTGCATTAGGCTTAATTTTATAATAGGACCTAGATTAGAATTGGTATTTGAGGACGTAAAATAGATTTAGCCCCTACCTCTTGTCTCCCCAAGAAGGGGCCCAGCTGGTGTTGGGAAGGAGAATCCCCTCAGCCAAAAAAATCCCTGGTGTTACCACCAGCAAACATAAGATCACAGCAGCACGAGTAAGAGCATTCTGTCGAGCAGCGGCTGCCGTGGTCGCCCTCACAAGCCAAGCGACTGGGATGTCGAACAAGGAGCTCAGTAAAGCAGGGAAATGATCTATGAGCTGAAGTGCAGACGGGGTGCTTGCGACAGACGTTGCCCTGACCCGGCCGGGTAATTGTTGTTGTTATTATTGCAACATTATATTCAAACGAGAGGCCTCTTCAGAAAGCTGCTGCGGCTGAAACGCGGTTGCGCCCAAGGGTGGAAAATGGCTCCGTGGGTGTGTGTTGTACTCGCGTATCTACCCGACCTGGGAGTCCAGCAGGGACTCAGAAATCCTGACCTGACAACACCACCCTCAGAACAGGCAGGCGTGAAATCTGACCGCTCGTTCTGCCAACGCGCGTTCGATGGAGTCACCCCATCCACGTGGCGCTGGCTTTGTGTCCTCTGCCGTGAACTGCTCGCTTTAAAAATGCATCGTATGCAGGGGCAGATTTTTTATAGTTCCACACTCAAGGGGATTTAAATATATTATTTGCAAATAAACTGACTTGACTACGACCTCTCGGGCAGCTTGCCTCAGGAGGTACAGCTGAGTGCCTTTCTGGGCCTGCTACAAGACTGTCAGGGATCTTTTCAGAGGTACGTGGACGCTCACAGTAAATTTTTCTATACAGTAATTTCTTTTCCACAGTGCTTCGTATGTCAGCACGCCTATAGTCCGTGCCTTGAGTACTCTGCCAACCAGCCTGATTCCTGGTGTGGTGATTACATAAAGCCTACGTGAGAGCCCAAAACAGCTCTGACAGCACGTGAGGCAAAGCCAGCTTTAAACAAAACTCTTGTCAACAGCTTGGCAGATGGAAGACTAATTGGTAGACAAATGAAAGTACAGCAAAATAAAGAAGCGACACGGGTAGAGATAAAGCACTTGATTCACATTCATGAAGCCTAAACTGTATTTCCAATTACGCTACTTTGGGGTGAGAATATGATCCTGGGTTTTTTAGCACACATTATGTCCCAGTATCATCTGGGGCCTCTGGGCAATGGTGTGACTAAGTAAGAAATAACCCCTCACCAGGCCAGCTTCAGCGAGCGGCAGCGTGAATCACAGCAGCAATGGGCGGCGAAGCTGCTGACCTGAAATACACACCCGGCCTGCTGGACACGCTTGGATTTTGCAATTCCACACTTTCATTTAAAAAAAAAAGAGGTAAATTATTTTCTGACCTCCCCTGGGCAGGCTAAGTATCAGAGGAAGGCTGCAGTGACAGAGGTATAAAGCAGCAAACACTCTGAGCACAGGGGTTCTTTTGAAACCTCCCCACGGCGAGGTGCCAGTCCGGAGGCACAGCTCGGGCCGTGGCTGTGGAGAGCTGCAGAGAGCAGCGCGCTGCTGATCACCCCAGCACCGTGCCCGAGGAGATGGGCAGAAGCTAAACCACAGTAGTGGGCAGAGGAGGAGGAGGCTGCGTGAGGAAGGCTGGCCGTGGGAGGTGACTGCACCCCGCTGTGGGTGAGTGCCACAGCACAGCCACGGCTGGTTGCCACAGCCTCTGCTCCTCTGTCCCCCTCCACTGGCACCGGTAAAAGCATGGGCTGGTTTGGGTGGGAAGGGACCTTTCAGGGTCATCAACCAGTCCAACCCCCTGCAGGGAGCAGGGCCATCTGCAACCAGAGCAGGGTGCTCAGAGCCCCGGCCAACCTCCCCTG
>JAAGNO010008836.1:0-34753 GCA_033439905.1 Ceryle rudis
GGGGGGGGGGGGGGGGGGGGGGGGGGGGGGGGGGGGGGGGGGGGGGGGGGGGGGGGGGGGGGGGGGGGGGGGGGGCAACGTGTTCTCTGGGTGTTGGGGTGCATCACCTTTACCGGATAAAGCACATCCGAGTAGCTACAACATCCCAGGGCTGCATGAAAAAATACGTCGTCGTCTTTTTGATCAGAAATACTTCTTTGAGACTTCGAGTCTGTAGATGTAGGTCTCTGATGTGCTAACCAGCCATCAGGCAGTTTTAAAGTTCAACAGCACTTCCTGGCCTCTGAGTCGCGGGGTGCTCGTTATTTTTGTTATGCAATTACTGAACGTGTTTGTTAGAACCTGGCATTAAACAAAGATTCTTCCCCCTTAATGCAGCTGCTGTATTTTTTGCAGTTTTCCCCACATTTCGGGTAGTCAGCAGAGTGCTGTGACATTGAATTTGTTTGCTTAGCTTTAAACAACAAAAGTAACTTGCCTATATTACTAATTTATAAGCCTGTATCTCTTGTATCATAAAAGCAACTGCCAAAATAAACTCCTCTGGAGCCTCGCACTGCAATGGTATTTATTTTCCTGTTCTGTTGGTACCACACTCAGAGGCGTTGAAAGAACAAATAGGATTTGGGGGAATGTTAGTCAGGGAGGAAAGATTGTGGGTGTAACTTGATACGAAAATGAGCAAACTCTCTTCTGTTTACTTGCAAGGCAGGGTTTGGAGAAAGCAAACTTTGATAGGCTGGGTGCATTTGCCCATGGAGGCTCCTGGAACTGCAGGGACCTTTGCCGAAGAATCAATAATTTGGTCACATGTTTTTTCCTCCCGTTCTTGCCTGTGACCTAGTGCAGTTCACTTTCTTACATGGAGCACTTTATATGCCCCTGAGGCTATTTAATGGTGATACTCTCGACTCTCATAGAGTAAAGGCAGCAAATAAAGAATTCAATTTAACAGCTGTGGCTAGATATATATTTTTTATAAGCTAGGAAATCAATGTAGGAATGACAGAAAAGTCATTTCATACTTAATTACACGTGGAAAAAGCAAAGTTAAAACTCTTTTAACTTAGCTGTGCCTCTTACTTGCCCATTAAATAGGTATTTGTGAAGCTGCTTTTTGATCTCCTTGGTCAGACAGATGAAAACATTGTCATCATAGTAGTTTTGAGTTGTTTTTTTAAAACCTTTTTTAAAGGTCTCTGTGGTTTTGGATATTGCATGGAAAAATGCCATACTGCAGAAGGCATCAGCAAAGAGGTATCGTGAAAGCAGATGAGGTTTTGATTAGCATTCATCATGTGACATGCATGCCTATTTGGCATATGGTTGACCAGAAAGGTCAATCTCCATCCTAAGAGATACTGAAAACCCACTGGAGCAACCCAGGCTAACTTGCAGGATGCCCCTGCAAAGGTCCATCTTGCCCTAAATCATTTGATGTTGATCCTCAGGAGTTAAGAGTTGAAAAAGCGACTGTTGAGGTACACTCCAATTTGTAGGGACCTCTGTAGGCACCCACTGTTGACCCCACCACTGGTTCTTGGGGTGGAGACCCTCATGTTCTCAGGATCTGCTGGAGTGTCCAGGGCTTCATCCAAATTAGAGAGGAAAACTGTCCTTTTTGCCTAAAACAACAGTTGCAATATCAAAATGAGGAGGTGTATGCATCTCCAAGGTATTTGTGGGTATGCTAACATGTCATGAAATCCTTGACTAATAATTTTACAAGTAAACAGCTGCAGCAGTTCTCATGGGTTTATTTAAACACAGTTATTTAAACTGACTATGAATACAGCTAGGGTAGGGGAATTAAATGAGTTCTGGCTATAAAAGCAGAAAGACACTGGGAAAAGACTGTGCAGCATGGTTGCTTGTGCAAGTAGGGACTGAATGGTCCTGCACCCTCTAGTGTACTCAGGACTGGCATGTGCTGGTGATTTTCAGACTTTTTTTCAGACATCACAGTTCTTTCTTCAGTCCTCTCCTTCCATCCAAATATAGTCTTCAGTGTTATCTTCGTTGCCATCTGAGATACGCACTATACAGTATAAAAAATACTTTGCACCAAGACTTAAGGGAAATTCTTGATGCCACGTCAGAAGTGGTCTCAAGCTACAAGTCCCTGAATGGAAGTGATTGCAGTGTTATTAAAAACAGTGTCAATTAATGCATAGTTGATGCATTAGGGAGGCTTTTAGCAATGCTGATGCTTTGTTAAACCCTGGCAGGATGAGGAGGACACACTCCCCATCAGTGAAGAAATTCCTGACTTACTGAGGTTGCCAGCTATGTTAGGTCTTTTTGAAGAATGCTGTGTCCTGTAGCTTCTAGGGTAGAGCATTTAAAGATGTTCCTAATGCTTCAGCATTTTCAGTTCATTTATGCTTCAGAAGGATAGAGGTAATTCTGTTGTCCTGATTCCTCAATTACCAAAAAGAAAATTACACAATTCATCTGCTTCCACTGGAAAGAAATGCTTTGAGGAAGATTTTTTTTTTCTGGAGGCAGAGGTAAAGTACTATACTGGGACTGAGCTCTGCTAAACCAGCTGTTTGCTCGTAAAGAAAGAAGCCTGCCAGTTGTCTTTGAAATTCACCCTGGAACAGGGGAAGATGTTGTTTGGAGACGGTACTTCAATCCCATTAAAAGAAAGGTAACTGTGCAAAGTCTTTCATCTGTATATATCTGTGCCTGTGGAAAAATGCTTTATAAATTCAGTATTCTTCAGGGAAGTGATTGTCTGAATTCTGGTAAACAAGTTGCTTTCTCTGGTACTTGCTCATTTGAAATCTCCTAGAAATCAGAGCTCTGCCTTAATTGTATATTATTCTCTTTGTTGAGTGTTAGAGAGTTTGAAGAGCCTGGCAACAGCCTGACCCTTGTTCACCTTCCTGCATTCTGTGTTGTTCTGGAGACTTTACACTGAACAGGAGCAAAACAAGCGTGTCTGAGGTTAATGAGTCCATTCTCATTTTTTTTCTTTCATGAACAGTAACTAAACCACAAAAATACAGCCCACTGTACAGAGCTAATAATAATCACATCCTGGCATCCAGTTCAGCTTTTAGATTGCCTTTGATGTTTGGAAACTATTTTTTTATTATTATTCTAGTCTGGTATTATGATAATAGCTAAGCTAACTACTGTCTTGATTTTGTGTTGTAGTACAATAGAGTTTGGATTCCTGATAATGAAGAAGTTTGGCAGTCTGCGGAAATCACAAAAAACTACAAAGCTGGAGATCATTTTCTCCATGTGCAATTAGAAGATGGAACTGTAAGGACAAAAGCCTTATTTTTTTGTGGGGTTTGCTGAGATATGTTTATGTAGAAACATAGGACTCACCATTACAGGATCTAAATGACTTGTCCATATTTTCTTTCACGGTAACTTTGCAGTGACTAGAATTTTATCATATTGAAATTTGTACCATAAACAGCTGTTACCTAAAAATACAAAGAGTACAGCTCTGCTATCTGTATAACATTTGTTTAGAACAAATGCCTCAGGGATCACTTTTGAAACAAGCACTGAAACTCATCCTAAGTTGAAGTAAATCAGAAGTGCAAGGCAGGCATAGATGTCTCTCACAGAGCTGGCTGTTGTTTCTGCGTTTTTTTGTTTTTCTAAAGTTATTGCTTTATGTAAGATCTGTTGATTTTAGTATCTGAGTTCTTCAAAGATTTAATACTTGAAAACAGTATTTCTGCATTCCTGATCTATAAAGACAAGTATTAAATGTATGATGAAATGAATTTATTGAAAGAAACAGAAGTGAGTTTTAAACTTTGTATAAAGAAAATTGAAGGGTTGCAAGTAAAACAAAGTTTTAGAGCTGACTTAAGTTCTGATCAATTGTTGACTTTCCTGCAGTTGCAGCTGGTCTGCCCTTTTCGTCAGTACTTGAGCAGCACATGTGTTTAGAGCTAAATGCATTTCCCATTTTTGCAGATTTCAATACAAAATATAATAAATTAAGAGAATGTAGCTGTCTTTTTCATAAACAACAAATTGCTTCATCTTACTTTCATGATCTTCAAGTCCCCAAAGTTCAGCGGGATGTATGGAATTGATGAAACACAAAATCAGACAGGACCCCATCAACTGTGTAACTTTGTGTGAAGGTAGAAGATCAAATTGTGTTTATGCAAAGGTAATACATTTTATGATAAATCAAGTCAATTTCTTTGACAGGAACTGAATTACCCTGTTGATCCAGCTGCTTTGCCACCCCTACGAAATCCTGACATACTTGTTGGTGAAAATGATCTCACTGCACTTAGTTATCTCCATGAACCAGCTGTTCTACACAATCTTAAAGTCCGTTTTGTGGAATCTAAGCTTATCTATACCTACAGTGGTAAGCAAAGTAAAATGCAAGCTTGTAAAAAAAAAATTCTTAAAATAAATCTAGGGTTAGTGTGCAATAATGTGAGTAATGTTTACCTCAGGTATATTTTAGCTCATTTTTGTATGAGTACAGACTTGTTTATCAGGAACTACTTACTTTAGAAAATAGTGCTACTTTATATCAGTTTAACTGTTGTTGCAAAAAACTGGCTGCTGAACTAACCTGTTTTATTTTTGCTTTGTACACTTGCTTGTAGGAATAATTTTGGTTGCAATAAACCCTTATAAACAATTACCAATATATGGAGATGCTATCATCCATGCATATAGTGGGCAAAATATGGGGGACATGGATCCGCATATATTTGCTGTGGCAGAAGAAGCATACAAGCAAATGGCAAGGTGCAGTATGTTTTTTTTAATGTCCATAATTAACACTTGAAATCCAGTGGTTGTCAATGTTAATTGTCATTGAATTTAACTGTGTATGTGCCACTGGCTATTAAGAATATCTTTGAACAGGTAGCTTAACTAAAGGAGGAAATTCCTGAAGCAGCTGAGGAATTTCTGGAACTCAGCTATTTTCCTTCTTGATGAGGGGCAGAACACTGTCTTAGATGAATGAATAGCAGTGACATCAACCTAGAGGTTAAAACTGAAACTGAAGAGGAGTAGGAGAATTAACAGATGAAAGAAGGAACTGTTAAGAGATTTGCTTGCATCTGTGTTGTCATACATTTGTTTCATTTATATGATTCTTACATGTATACATGCTTTTTAGTCCTGTATGATTTCAACCATCTGATTATTTGGTTTTAGAAATAACAAAAATCAGTCGATTATAGTCAGTGGAGAATCAGGAGCTGGGAAGACTGTGTCTGCAAGATACATTATGAGATACTTCGCCACTGTGAGTAAGTCAAGCAGCAACGCACATGTGGAGGATAAAGTACTGGCATCCAATCCAATAACTGAGGTGAGTTTCCTAGGGTATCTGTCAAATTTCTGCTGTCAAGGAAATAATACTGAGAGCTGCCTGAGTTAGATATTTAAATTAGTTATTTAAATTACTGGTGGAAGGAGGTAGTCAACTTCAGAACACTCAGGTTTTGCCTAATTTTCCAGTGGCCCCTTGGAGGCTCTAGTTTGCCTCCAGAGTTTTATCTGACCATCTCTTGTTAATTAGATGATGAAAAAACAGCATTGATCAAATTGTTTGTTCGTTTAATTAATTGGAATAGAAACTTGGTTAAGGGTCCTTATGGTGGGAAAACAAACTTTCTCTAATTCTCAGTTTACATAGTGTTGTGCTATTTATTTGACTTGTGTCTTATCTTCAAATTTGGGCCTCAAAATTTAAATCTCATGGTTCAATGCTGAGATTGATCACTGAGCACCTTTGATTTTAGGAACTTGTAGTTGAGTCATGTTTTGACAAAAATATTCTTATGAAAGGTGCAAGGAAAACAAATTCTGAAGGTTTATAATTTTTGTAGGCTGTCGGCAATGCAAAAACCACAAGGAATGATAATAGCAGTCGATTTGGAAAATACACTGAAATCAGTTTTGATCAGAGTTACCAAATCATTGGCGCTAACATGAGAACATACCTGCTTGAGAAATCCAGAGTTGTCTTTCAGGTGGGTAAAATAAAGTTAAAAACAATCAATGTCAGTATAGCTACTCATGTACCATCCTTTACTAGTTTCATATGGAAAATGTTACATGAAGTTCTGCATAGTGTGTCTAATCAGCATTTGATTTATTTTTTAAAAGGTTTTGGGTTTTTTAATAGCTAATCTTATTTATAATAAGAAACTAATTTATTTCATGTTCTTCCTTATCTTAAGTTGTGGATGTATCCTGGGGACAATTTCCTGAGATTAATGCAAGAAGTATTTCAGAACGCTGTGATTTTCAGTCACAATAGTAACATGTGCCCATTGTATCTGGAAAGGAACAGTGTATATAGGGTGTCGAGAGTCTTGGTAACATTCTGGCTGAAAATTTATAGGGCCAGGACTTACTGCATATGACTCATTACAGTGTCAGAGCGTAATTATGATAGTCTACTAAGGAAAACATTTAAATTTATAAAACTGTTTCTACAGAGTTTTCCTTTTTCATAGCATTGTAACTTTTTTAAGTACTATGAAAAGTTCTTCTATATATCTGCTGCCTGAAGGATGGTTTGGAGTTTTCTGAGTAGTCATGGATGGGGCAGTTTTTCAGCTGGCATTCCTACACATTTGTTCATTACAGTATTTGTCAGGTCAGTAGATGGTTCTTCAAGCTGAAGAAATTATTAGAGTAACAGCCTTGAGGAAAGAACTCAGCATATTGGTACTGTAAATAAAGTATGTTTGAATTTGTCGCTTTGGGAGCTCCTGTTGAAGTCTAACATGTGCCAATATTGGGCAATGCCAAACTGTGTTGCAGTAGAACTTAGCCTTCAAGTAGCACTCTCTCTTTACAGTTGTGTTGAATATCAAATGTTTTTCTGTTTGTTGGTTGTTTTTGTTTTGGGTTTGTTTTCTTTTTTTTCTTTCTGTAATTGTATTTTTTACTTTAATTTACAGTCAGAGAATGAGAGAAACTACCATATATTTTATCAGTTATGTGCATCTGCTATGCAACCTGAATTTAAGCATCTTAAATTGGGTATGTCTCAAGAAAATAACCTACTCTTTGTTTTTGCAGTGTAGTATTTTGAAGATTGGATTTTCAAATCCTAGGATGTTAAGTGCTTTATAGCATAAATCTCACAGACATAAAATGGGACTCACATTTTTAACTCACTTAGCTATTAATCCTCCTTGTATTGAAGTTGGTAGCAGTTCTCTAGTAATTTGAATAGTGCATGATCAAGTCTTTGAAAATCTTGTTCTAATACTTTCTGTAGTGACAGATCTCATAATGACATTTTAGGAGCTTGATTCATTTATCTACAGACGAGCTTTAATGCCACCTGGGAGAAGCAGACCTTAGGTATATTTTAACTAAGTCCTGTTTGTTTGTTAGATCAAGTATTAAGATTGCTAGTAATTGTGAATACTAATTTGTGTTAGCTTAACTGAGTTAGGCATGTGTTTTTCTCTCAGAAAAAGAGGACCTCCAGCTCACTGCTGAAGAGCCGTCATCTGACAGCAGCTTTAATTTTCTGATGTTACAAGAGTCTTTAACAAGTGTCTATCCCCAGTCCCGAATTTTCCAGCTTTACAAGTTTTGCTTATTACCTATAGGAAGTGCAGAAGAATTTAACTACACCAGAATGGGTGGCAGCACAGTAATAGAAGGAGTTGATGACAGAGCAAATATGCTGGAGACTCAGAAGACATTTGCCTTACTGGGTAAATTCTTGGAGATACCTTTACAATAGATGTAAAACTTGCGGGTTTTTTTCTGAAATGGGCAAAGGTGAATTGTTTCTGGAATGTCCAAAACATTAGTAGTAATTACCAAAAATAATTTACTTCATAGCTTATCCATTGCACCTTTTAAAAAGTACTATGCAAGAGCAAATTGCCGTTAGCAATTAGTGTTCCCCTTTAATTGTCAAAATCACTAAGGGCCGAAGTATTCTTAGCCCTGAAGCTAATGTGCTGTGGCAGAAGTGGAATTGGAAACTTCTTTACCCCTATATGGCTTATGTGAAAGCCAAGTCAGACTTGAGCTGGCACTTTGGAAGGTAAAGGACTTGATGCCAGATCTCTCATCAAATCAGACAGGCAGAAAGTAGGCATAACCAAGGCTTTGCATAGTAGTCTGCAGAAATGCTATGTAATTCTTGGCTACACAACAAAGCAAGTAATCCAGAATTTTGCTATTATAACTAATTGTACTGTTTCTGAGTATTTAAAATAATATTTTTTTTTTTTTTAGGTCTGCAGCGGGATTTTCAGATGGATGTTTTTAAAATGCTGTCAGCAATCCTACACTTAGGCAACATGGAAATAGCAGCTGTTGGAGATGAAAGATCTTCCATCAGTGTACGGAAGTAGCTCATTCAGATTCCAACATTTTATTTTATATTCTATGCCAGAAGTCCTTTAGCAATAGTTTTTTCTCATATTTGGGGCTCAGAGCACCATGAAATAATAAACTTGTGGGATTTCTCCATCTTTATCACAGCAATTGTTTATTTTGTGCCAAACATGAGAAAGTCTGCACAAAATGTAAAAGATGGCTAACAGAACCCCATATCCAATTGATCCACAGCTGTTGGAAGAGCCATTTGGGACCATCTGGAGGATAGAGAAAACAGCATTGTCAAAGCTCCTTAGATTGTGTCCCAGCAGACTATGCAAGTCTAAAAAGCAAGGACACATAAACATAGAGTAAAGTAACTTTTTCTTTCAGTGTTTTAATCCAAAGCATCTCAGACAGGGTAAGTTTTTCTCCCCTATATCAGGAGCTCTATCCAGTACTACTTGCTTTAGAGCTCTTGATATTCTGCCAGACAAAGAAGTGGGCAGAGCCCCTTATCCATCTAAAAATAAAAGTCATAGTTTGGTTTGAGTCATGCCAGGATTTCACTGTCTAGACAACAGTTAAAGTATTAAATGTAATCTAATAATATTTATTTATCTTCTTTGAAGTTGGAAGATAAACATCTCAATATATTCTGTGAACTTCTGGATTTAAAATGTGACAAAATGGCACAATGGTTGTGCCACCGTAAGATTATCACTACCTCAGAGACTGTAATAAAGCCAATGACGAGAGCTCAGGCTTTTAATGCAAGAGATGCTCTGGCAAAGAAGATCTATTCTCATTTATTTGCCTTCATTGTGGAAAGAATAAACCAAGCTTTGCAGTTCCCTGGCAAACAACATACTTTTATTGGTGTTTTGGACATTTATGGGTAAGAATGTCTCTGGAAACAAATTTACTTATAAGTTGTGCCTTTCCTTTGGAGTTGGTAAGAGGTACTTTTCAATTTGTGCTGCTAATGAATTTAGAGGAGCTTGTTTTACTAAAAGGTCATAGTTATGTAGGTTCTTTAAAATCCAGAGTAGTGGAAGTGTTTAGCAACTATAGATATTAGTATTTTTTCTTAATGAGGTTAAAATTTACTTTTTATATGATACTTTTAGATGTAACTCTGGATTTTTTAGCTTTGTTATGTCTGGTAACTTCTAGGGTTGTGAAATATTTTAGCATCTTCATTAGTCTTACGACTATTTAATTTTCTTAGAAATTTTAGGATAGCTCCAGAGTCTTACAAGGATACTACCATTTGTATTTAAATGTCAAGAGATTTTTTTTTATTTTATTTTAATCTTATTTGGCATGTGTTTCAGCTTTGAAACATTTGATGTGAACAGTTTTGAACAGTTTTGCATCAATTATGCTAATGAAAAACTGCAGCAGCAGTTTAACCTGGTATGTTCTTTTATTTGTTATAGTTCTTAATCCTGATTTGCTTCACTTGTGGGATGATATATCTATAATGCATATTAGAAAATGTTATTTCTGTTTGAGTAATAGGTATTTCTGGATAATGGCTATCCAGTAATAGATAAAAATATTTTCTTTTTTTATATATACATACCTACACATATACATATAAATTAAAAATTCTGGGTTTGTTTTCTTACAGGACAGATATGTAGTATACTACAAAATACAAAAATGTTTTGATTGTATCTATTTCTGATTTGATTGATATATTTGATTGTATCTATTTTGTTCCTTAATTGTAATCTTACATTTTCATAATTTTCACATATCTAGCATGTCTTTAAACTTGAACAAGAAGAATATATGAAGGAAGATATCCCGTGGACTTTAATAGACTTCTATGACAACCAGTCTGTCATTGACCTTATTGAAGCTAAAATGGGAATTTTGGAGCTTCTAGATGAAGAATGCTTGGTAATTTAAAAATTCTTGTATTTAGAGCTCATAAAAAAACTATCAATTTTTATAAGTTTGGGCTTGTCATGCATTTTTTCATTCTTTTAAATGGGAAGCAGAACATTTTCTTCATAAAAGGAACATTTGCCCTCTATGTGGTAATTTTAATTGTAAACCACTTGTTCTATTTTTCTCTATAAAGTTAAGAACCTAAAGTTAGATTCTTACTTAGAAGCTAACCCAGCAAGTATATTTCTTCACTGAGGGTAGTGCAGTACTAGAACAGGTTAAGCAGAGGTGCAGTGGGATCCCCATCTTTCGATCCGTTCCAGATTTGAGTTCAGACAGCAGCTTGATCTAGTGTTGGTGACAGTCTTGCTTTGAGCAGGAATTTGGAGTACCCAGGGGTCTCTTCCACCAATATTTCTACAATTCAGTTGTTCTACCAGTCCCTGATTTTTATATAAAAAACCAAACCAAACCAAAAAAAAAAACCCAACCAAAAAACACTCTTCTTTTTCTTTTTTTAAGTTCTTGCTGAATTCACCAAACCTACATCTTTGCTTTTTCTTCCTGAGCCTTACTATTTTTTTCACTGTGCTCTCTCCTGAGTGTAGCAATTTCTGAATCTACTTTTTTTTTTTTTTTTTCTTCTCCATATACATAGTTCCCTTAGGCTTCTAAACCTAGCTTTGTCAGTGAAGAACAGGGCAGGGAAAGGTGAGCCCTGTTAAAATGATCTCTAAAAGGAGTTTTGGTGATACTGGCAAGTCATACTTCTCAGCATCCAAACCATGGAGTCATATGGGAGAAAAGCGGGAATATGCCTTAGCTTATTAGCTTAGCTCATTAGCATTCTCAGGGATCGGATTGTCCCTAATAGCGGTATAGCATCTTCTCAGGACAAAATGATTCATGACGTATCAGAGAATTAACTCTAGTCAACAAATCTGTAGATTAATATGACCTTCTTTCTTAAAGTGATTTGCTACAGGGAGCCACTGACTAGTCTGAAAAGACAAAAACTGGTTGTTACCTGGCCTTGTAACTCACTGAAGATGCTTTGTTCAGACAGCATTTATTGGTAGTAAACATTTTGGCTGGTTTTAACAGTCCAACAGAGTTTTATTTAAGAGAGTGTCCTTCTCATTTTTACAGTTACCACATGGAACAGATGAAAACTGGCTTCAAAAGCTATATAATAATTTTGTCAATAAAAATGAACTCTTTGAAAAACCGAGGATGTCAAACATGTCTTTCATCATTCAACACTTTGCAGATAAGGTAAAGTGCAAACAACCCAGTATTATTTCACCCCACTTCTAGCAGCAGCTCATGTGGAAGAGAAACAAACTTAGGAAACAGAGGAAATACTAATCACACTTGTTTGGAACTTCTATAAAATTGATCTTCAATACATAGTAGTATTAATTTATTGGTAGTTTTGCCTGTAATGTGCCATTTAAACATTGGAAGTGATTAAGATGCTGAATTTGAGTATAAAAATAAATCATCCAGATAAAAGAGGCAGAAAAAGCATACAATGTATAAATAAAATAGTTAAGATTGTAGTCCGTACACATTTTAGTCTCAGTTATTTACATTTCAAACATGGTGTTCCTTTTTTGATTTGACATCATAGAATAATGAAGAGAAGAGGAAAGAAATTCCTAATGAAGGCAGAAGGAAATTGCAGTTGATAGTTGTTTTGACAGTTTGTCCTGCTTCTGAATTTGCAGTTTGCATGTATATATGCTTGCCATAATGAAACTGGAAAAAGCAGAGTTTCAGACATCATGTTTAAGACTAATAAAGAGCTGTTGGCCACCACAGCTTAGAGAGTAAAAAATGGTTTGCAAACTGTTTATATATTGTTGAAAAGTTAATGATTTCACCTGTTTGCACAGGTAGAATATAAATGTGAAGGATTTCTGGAAAAAAACAGAGATGCAGTGCATGAAGTATTGATTGAAATCTTGAAAGAGAGCAAGGTTTGTGAACAATCAATAATGATTAGTTTAATGAATAACTGTTTTTACTAGAATTCATTCATATCTGATTTTAAAATATTTGTTTTGATTAAAAAAATTTGTGAGTAGGTTGAATCAATTAATTTAGTTGTAATTTTTATTAATATTCTACAAGTGTGTATTTTTAATGTCAAAATAACATACTAGATGGAAAAACACAGTATTTAGCTGTTTTTCATATATGTGCATTTACTTTTCTAGTTATATTTAGGTTTTTTTTCTCAATGTCTCCACTGGAAAACATTTTGGAATCCTTGTAACTGAACAATTCACTTATTTCTTTTTTTTTTCTATAGTCATTACATGCAGCTTTGTTAGGTAGTTTACCATTAACAGCTGCCTTTATTTATTCTTCAAAAGAGATGAATAGAATGCCATGGCAGGGAAAACATCGCCTGTCTTCTAAGTGCCTGCCACTTCCTAGTGCCTGCCACTAGTTGAAGACCCTGTCCCTTTCAAGTCTACAGCCTTGAGATTTCAGGATTACTATTAAGAAGCTACCTTAATTTGATCCATATTCTTAATTTAAATTAAATATTGTGAAAATATAACCTTAAGTAGTCTTATTTTCAACTGTTCCGTATTTATGTCCATGTTTGGTTATTTGAAAAAGTTTTTTCAGGGCTACTTGAGAGTTGTTGAGTTTTGTCTGTGAAATGTGCAAGTGCTTCACAACAGACTCAGAACTGTTGCAACTGTTTTGATTGTTGGTTTTTTGTGGTTTCAAGAGCTTGTTCCAAGACTTGCAATACTGCAATACCTGGCCTAAGCATTAAGGTGGATGGGTTTTGCATTTTACATTATAGTAAAGGTAATTTTTATTTAAATGTTTTTACAGTTACACAGCATTTAACTGTGATTCTTTCACCACACTTTTAGTTTCATCTGTGCGCAGATTTTTTTCAAGACAATCCAGTGTCCATTTCACCTTTCAGTTCAACTATAAGCATCAAATCTGCAAGACCTGTTCTCAAGGCACCTAACAGACAACTTCGGCTGACTGTTGGCAGTAAGGTACTATGTAAATCTGCTATTCTGTGATGCTCATACTTTCAGAGAAGTGTACTAGGCAGGCTGAAGCTATGATACTGTATTCTGTTACTATTCATGGGGGACTGTCCAGCTTTCACAGTGCAGTGCTCCAATTCTGGGTATAAGTAGGTATGTTTAATTTATATATATAGGAGACTATATATGGCAGGATTGTTAAATTTCCTGCATTTAAGATCTAAACCATAAGAAAATCTTCCAATGTCCAGCCAAAACCTAAGATTATACATCTTACTTGGCTGTAAATGTTTCATGAGCAAAACTGTTATCTCTGATATTTTCTAGTTCCGGAGTTCTTTGTCCTTACTTATGGTGACACTCAATGCAACCACCCCTCATTATGTTCGATGCATAAAGCCAAATGACAAGAAGTTGCCTTTTGAGTAAGTATGTTGGTGGTGTTGAGCTGTTATATTAACTTTACAATTAAAAGAGTATTTTTCTATTTCATGGTAGCTATATATCAGCAAGCTAAATTCTTGTTGTACAACTTCCCATACATATTTTTCCTTTCAATGTAGCTGAAGTAAAAAAAAAAAAAAAATTGGCTACTTAGAAGAATAGAATCATTCAGTAATAGTTATTGATACGGTAAAAGTACTTTATTATCCTAAAATTTTTCAAGTTGGATATTGGTGTTTGTGTATTTTTCATAACATTTTTAGGGAAAGATTGCCCACCTTTGATTTAAGTTGATAGACATTTTGTATAGGTGTGTTTGCTTTTGTACAGTATGGATTACCACCAATTCGTATTTAAGGAATAAAAGACACTCCCATTTTCTTTGTGAACCTCCCTTTTCTCCACAGAAATATTTGGAAGAGCTTTAGATGTCAGAAAAGGTATGAGCAGTGTTGAACACAGCCTTGACTTTTTCCCACAGTTTTAGATCATATATGCCAGATAATTTGCATAATTCATGTGAACATCTTGATAACATCTAACTTCTAAGTAGGAGTTAACCTTGATGCAGCTGTTGTCGTTTTGTGGGCAAACGTGTGGCAGCACTCTAGTTTCAGTTAAACAGCTTTCAGATGGGAGGTTGTGTACTGACAAATGAAATAAAAGTTTTCATCATATCTGAATAGGAGGAAAGAGGCAAACTTTGATTCTAAATTAAAATTTTTAAGTGTCTTAGCTCATTTTCTTGAAGGCAGACAAAATGTGTCCATGCAGAACACTTTAGAAATGGCCATGTTTCACTATCACTGCAGTGAGACCTCATTATTCTGTGTAATAGCAGTAAAGGAGGAAATAGCTAGGGTACTATAAAACCACGTCTGAATTAGACTAGAAGAGTGTACCACAAGTTGTGAAAGAACAGTATACTCATGCATCAGCCACTCATAGCTAGTACTGGATCCGCAGTGTAGCATAGTGCTCTATAGGAAGAGGCCTTTCCATGCCTTCTGTTGATAATCTTGAACCCAGATACTCATTTGTAAATCCTAGTTTATTTATAATCATTGTGCTAAAGAGTACATAGAAAGACTTTCCTCCCAGTAGACTGCTGAGGGGATTTATTTCTGTGTATGTTTTGTGCTGAGTGTGGAATGATTCTGTGACAGTTGTTGGTATGAACTGATGCAGTTAATAGTGAAAGGAAACAGGACTTTTCATAAGACAGAAATAAATACAGTCTTCCTTTTGTTTTGAGGAAGAAAAAGAAAACCCAGATACTCCCTATCACATATGAAAAAGTAAGAAATCATATAAAAAGTAGGGAGCCCTGTGTCCTATAGGCAGCAACAGAAATCCAGCTGGTAGAATGGTTCTAATTATTATGCTGGGCCAGATGCAGCAAAAATGTAAAATACAACTTTGGTTTTTTTAGGTTTGATTCAAAAAGAGTTACTCAGCAACTGCGAGCTTGTGGTGTTTTGGAAACTATTCGAATTAGTGCACAGAGCTACCCATCCAGGTAGGGATAGCAATGGACCTCTGTATGTCAAAATATACTCAGGTGTCTCTTAAATTAATTGCATTTGCTAACTTTTAATTTTCCAGGTGGACTTACATTGAGTTTTTCAGCCGTTACAGCATTCTTATGACACAACAAGAACTCTCCATAAATGATAAGAAGCAGATTTGCAAGATTGTTCTGCAGCGGCTAATCCGGGTTAGTTTGTATGCACTGACCCATTACGTATTATAGCAGCTATTATTAATACAAGGTCTCTTTTGCCAATTTTGTAATTCCTCAAACAGGAAAGATGTTTACATTATTCCTATCTTTCCTGATTTACTGTGTTGCACATAGGCTTGCAAGTCAATAACCTTGTATTATGACAGTCATGATGTGGATACAGATGGATGATTTAACCTTTCTCTGCTTAATATCTTCACTTGTAAAATGGAAGATCATCTTCTCATATTTATAAACCAGTGAACAGTAAATAGTATACATTTGTCAAGTATTAGAAGCTTGGGCACACAAGAGGGCTTTTGATGGTGAAATGCAGCATAGGGGACAACAGATTTAAAAATGTGCTATTTTGCATATTGCTCCTCTTTGTTCAACAAGCCTGTAGTGACAAGGCTGATCCAAGTCAAGCTGATTTAAGGCAGCATGTCAGGCCTGAGTTCAGTCTCTGGGATGTATAAGACCAAACACAGGCATGCTTGCAACATAGCTCCAGGACAGGCCAAGGGTGAGAGCCTGAGCTTTAAAGCAGCTTCTCTTGAGTTTTTACCCACATAGCTTGCTGATTCAAGGCCAGATGTATATCAAAAGGTAGTGTTGAGCCCAAAGAACCAGACTGTAGGAGGGGGTGAAGAGGATGCTTTCAAGGCCTTGGTAAATTCAGATCCTCCCTTTAATTTGAGATCGGTAGGGTGTGATTTTTGGATGTAATTACCTGGTTCTTTCCTGCTAAGTGGATTTCCTTCCCCTATACTCCTATCTATAAAGAAGGAAGAGAGGATATTCTTATTTAGCAATATCATGTAATTTCAGAAGAGCTTGCTTGAAGTGACAGTTTATAAAAGGAAGAGAGTGTCTAGTCTAAAATAATAAACCTATTATTTTCTTTTTCAGGATTGTAATCAATATCAGTTTGGGAGAACAAAAATTTTCTTCAGAGCAGGACAGGTTGCTTACTTAGAAAAACTGCGATCAGATAAACTGAGACATGCATGCATCATGATCCAAAAGAATGTTCGAGGCTGGCTGCAGCGGAAGAAATTCCTTCGCATAAAACAAGCAGCTGTTATAATACAGCAGTATTTCCGGGGGCAGCGGACTGTACGGTACTTTTGGCTGATTGGTGAATTTGCTGTTAGGGTGTGCCTGAAGGGGTATAGAAGGTCAGACTAATGCTCAACACGATTTTGGAAGTATACTTTTTACAAAAGAGCAATTCAGATTGTATTTGCATTTCTTCGTGATTGTTATTGTAATTATGGACTTGAAAATGTTCAAGTTATTCAGCTGATATGAAGAAAATACTCCAGCAGATTTCATATGTTGTCTGCCAGATTCCTGAGAGGCCTGTCTGCCTGTAAGCTGAGTCCTTAGCTAATAAGCTCAGTTCTTAGCTAATGATGCATGTTGGCTTGGGCTTACTGTTTAGCTTCAGAGCCAGAGAAGAAATCAGGTAGCAGCAACGAAAAGCAATTTACAAGTATTTACAAATTACTGTGTATAAATCATTACAAGGAATTATGCAACAGAGAAACTGCATCAGTAATTCAGAGTAGACTGAGAGGAAGATGGCTCTATGTAGGTTTTGGAATTTTCAGAAATGGACCATCAGAACACTTGCCTGTGGAACAGATGTCAGAGATTGTGGATAATTCCCCCTCTTTCACTTTGATGGAGGAAAAAGCTGTATTTCAGATAGTGGATGCCATTTTTCAATATCTTCTGGCTTTTGTGTGTGTGATTTGAATGACTGAAGGAATGAGCATGAGAAATCTCATGTGACTTAAGTAAACTTTATTGTCTTTTGAATTAAGGCAAGCTATAACTGCAGGAGCTCTGAAGCAGACATGGGCAGCGATAATTCTTCAGAAATACTGTCGGGGTTACCTGGTCCGTAGACTCTGCCAGCTCATCCATGTAGCTGCTGTAACAATTCAAGCTTATACAAGAGGATTTCTAGCAAGAAAAAGATACCGGAAGGTACAGCCTACCAAAAATACTATTTCTGTAGCTGGAAACAGCTTTTGCTCTATAAGAAAGATGGAGACAAGGGCAATTATCCCCAATACTTTACCTTTTGCACATCTAATTCTCATATGTTATATTCTGTTTTTATGTTGTTACTATAAAAATACTGATGCACAGTAGCTTAGATCTAATCTCTGAGCTACCAAGAATTCTGTCTGATTTATACTTGATGTGATTACTACAGTGGTTCAAATGTTTCTGCAGTGTGGGTATTTCAGTATTTAGATACTTCTGTGAGAAAGCACTGTCGTTACTTGTGCATGTAGTCACAAAATATTATAACTGATGTTGATTGGGCCATAGATAATTACAGACAGATGTTAATATTTTATTTCAAAGATGCTTGAAGAACACAAGGCTGTGATCCTTCAGAAATATGCCCGTGCATGGCTTGCCAGACGCAGATTTCAGAATATTCGCCGGTTTGTATTGAATATCCAGCTTTCATACAGAGTGCAGCAGCTGCAGAAAAGGATAGAAGAACAGGTGACAGACACCAGTCAGTTTATGATTTGAACTAATTTTTTTATCATAGCTCTTGTATTCAGAGGTGTCATGTTGTCTAGAGGCTTATGTAAATTACAATATCCATACTTTGCTGTCTGATAAGACAGGAGAATATGTAAGGGATATGTCCTCTATAATAAATGACAAGTTTCCTACATCCAGGGCAGGAAGAATTGTCTAATGTGTCCTTATATTTTTGGGTTAATTGTGCCAACAAGAAAAGTCTGCAATGAATTTTTTTTTCTTTTCTTTTTTTTTTTTTCTTCCTTGTTTCTTAAGTAGTCTGTCCAAACCTCTGAATGAGGTTACTTGTGTTAAGATGAAGGATATGTGATCTACTGGTCTGGTGCATCATACTTAGCAACGTTTGGGAATTCCATATTATGTTTATTTTGCAGCTTGTTTTTGAGAGCCATACCAGCCAAATCCTCTTTGACTTGGTAGCTTTAACTGATGAAAACTATCCTTAGTTGAAATAGCATGACTAATATGGAATGGTCAGCAGAAATAGGTCAGGTGCTTCCTTCAGAATTCTACTACACAGTTTCAAGTCTGCATTTTTCTTTTTTCTTTTAACCTGTCTTGCTCATTGTAGAGTAGAGAAAATCATGGTTTGCTGGAGCGATTGACCAGTCTGGCTTCAACTCATATGAATGACATGGATACAATTCAGAAACTCGAGTTAGATCTTGAGAAGTTAACTGCTCAAAAGAAAACATATGAAGAGAAAGCAAAAAAATACAAAGAGGACAGTGAGCAGGTAAATTTTAATTGCCATCTGGGTGTTTTTTGTTTAATTAATTTTTTCGGTTACTGGATTTATCAAATACGTGATTTGAGAACTATTAAGTACCTTCACTTTTAGAGGGGAGGCAAATGGCCGTGAAGGAAGGGAGTCCATATATGCTTGTTAAAATGTAAGACCCTCTGTGACTTATTTCTTCCTCCTTTGTAATCTGTATATTATGCTTTCTTTTTGTGTTTACAGAAAATCTTAAAACTTGAGAATCAGAATAAGGAATTACAAGAACAGAAAGAGACCTTCAAAATAAAGCTCCAAGAAAAAAATGAGGAAATGAAAGGTACAATAACTTAAAGGGGTTTTAAATGAGTTATAAAGTAGGGTCAAGTTCTAAAGTCAAGTTTTCAGCAAAGATAAATGACTTTTGCTCTAATAAAAGCAATATAAGTGCTGAATTTACAGTAAATTAAAAGTTGGTCTTAGGCTTTTCTTGCTTAGAATGGGTAGTGAAAATGCTTTTAATTTAATAATTTAATTAAATTTGTTCTTTCAGTAGCAAAAGCTCCCCTGTTATGTTTCCTGTCTCATGCATATGCATTCCTCCCAAGTCTTTTTTTGTCTTTGGTTCCTTTAGTATACTGCTTTTGAGAATATAATTTCAAAGGTTTCAGGCAGCACATGAGATCAAATATACTTTAGATGAATAACATTTTGGTGTTTCAGAAACTTTTTATTTTATGAAAAATTTACTGTAATAATTATTGCCGCTTTAGAGTGTAATTTCAGCCTTAAAATATGTTAAGGATTAGTTATTAAAACAAAAGCTTCACATCGTGACCATTCTGTTTTAATAAATGAACATAGTTGCATGAAGGTCTCTGAAATACTGAAATATTTTTTGAAATATTGAAATATTTTTTGACAGAGAAAATGGATGACCTCACGAAGCAGCTCTTCAATGATGTACAAAAAGAAGAAAATCAGAGAATGTATGGCATCTGCATTTAATTGCTTTGAAACAGCATTAATTTTTCTCTTTCCCTGCCTTTCTTTCTCCTGCTGTATATGTGTTGTGCACACATCACTTATGAATCTGTCGTTGTTCTTGGACATTAATGCTGGTACTGAAGTGCTTCATGTACGGTTGAGGAAAGCACGTGCTTGTTTGTGGGTCAGACACATGCAGGAAATTATATTGTACACTTGAGACTGTTACTGCTTTTGCAGTTTCCTGTCTTTTCACGTGTCTTTCTGAAAATTCAAGGGCAACCCTGATCGTAATACTTTATTTGGGGATACTCTCAGAATTCAAGCAGGACTGGAAGAGCAGCTTATGGCCATACCAGTCAGAATTCTGTGAAGTGAATATTAAAGGACAGAAATGAAAGACTGAGCTTGAAGGAAAGGCAGTGGTTGTAAAGGACATTTGGTTAAAAATATAGTAGTAAAAACCTGGATTTTTTCCCTCTTTGGTATTCCTTTTGCAGTATTAAAAATCTTATTATTTAATAATAAATGGTTGTTGTTTTGCTGCATGCATTTTTCAGGTATGTGTTTATTTCCAAACTTTTTTCCAGTATAAGACAGAGAACCTTAGGTACCAGATAAATGCTGTTCTCTGAAGTGTGAAGTGTGCAATCAGACACTGTTCCTGAGGGCTCGAAGCTGTGTGGTGTTTCAGCTCAATTTGATTTTAGCTGCAAATAACTTCAGACTATAGTAAGAGGACTTCTTTGCTAGTTTTTCTGCTTTGTCTGTTAATTGTATTATGTTGGAAGACAGTCTGTTCCAGCAGGGACTAGTAGAAAATTGAAAGCTTCTTGGAATGTTTTACAGAGAAGGACACAGGACTTTCTATTACTGTGTCCTCCTTCCATGGTGACTGTGGCCATAAAAGTAGCAGAAAGCCGCTCAGGTAGGCCCTCAAAGAGTTAGAGTTAGACTTTAAGTGGAAAAAACTCAGTTTTGTCTTGAAATTCAGTCCAAATATCTGAATTAGATATAGGGAAATCTAAGGACATTCTCATCCCATTATCATCCATTTTGTAGATTGAGCCTGAGGATGTAAAATAGCATTTTCAAGTAATTATGGTTCATTTAAATTTTCTTCAAATTAAAAAAACAAACAAAAAACCCCAAAACAAACAAAAAACCCCAACCAAACAAACAAAAAAACAAAGCCCACTCTTTCACTTATGAATGTAGGAAAATAAAACCACCTTTTCATTGTCTTGTTTAGGATACTTGAGAAAAATTTCCAAAATCAGAAGCAGGACTATGAAAAGGAGGTTGAATTGCTCAAGGGAGAAATTAAGGTTCTGAAAGAAGAAAAAACTCAGTTGCAACATCAAATTCAGCAAGAAATTGCCATTCAGGATGGCTTAAAAATGGAAGTAGGACAACTTACAAAACAAGCACAGGTAAAGTATGACTCATTTCATTTTGGAGTCTTTGCTAGATAAAGCAAGTAGAGAATGTGGATGTTTTATTACAGCTTATTTTCACCTTTTTTTTTTAATCTTCAGTGCATTTTTTGTAGGTATTAAGCTGTATTTCATACATCACTACATTGCATATGTAGTACACAATATAAGTAAATTATTGCTTGCAGAAATAAGTATATGTGTTGAAGACTAATTGTGCTTGAATGTTTGTAAGTTAAAATGTGTGGATCTTTTTTTCTTCCTCTTGACAAGAAAGTATTAGTTTCTCAGGGTTTTTTTCATACATGTAGTTTATAAACTGAGCAGTACCTTTTTTTCAAGTATCTTGAGTCAGTTTTATGACACAAACATGCATGTATTCATTGCATCACTGTTCTGCTCTGATGCCTGAGAACCAGATGCTTTAAACACAATTTAACCCTTTTACAATATCAACTCGTTCTTAATTATCTTTATGATTTAACTGATGCTCAGCCCTTTTCATTCGCTCTTTGTCTCAGTTTATAATTTTTGTCTAATTCAGAAAATAACTGAGTTGCAAAAGGAAATTGAACTGCTGCAGACACAAAAATTGGATGTTGAAAAGCAGGCCCAGTCACAGAAACGAGAATTGAGGGGTAAGCTACATACTAGGTAATGCATTAAGTACAATGTGAACCAGGCCGGTTAAAAATTATTTCTTCCCTGTTAGCTTTGACAAAAATCCAGTCCTCTTTTCCATTCCATAGTGATTTCATTCTATTCATACTTTTACTCGCAAGGTGGGGGCGGAAATCCAGCAGGTGAGTTTTACAGAATGAAGAAATTCTCTTTTCAAGCATTTCTCCTTTGTGTTTAAAAATCAATAGTAGTAACTTCAACTTAATTTTGAATTTAACTTGTAGCCTGTAGAGACCCAAGAATGGAGAAACAATACATTATCTAGCTTTCATTCATACTGTCTTTACTATTATGTCCCATAAATGTCAAGTATGCTTAAATAACTTGCTGAGTTGGGTTCTCTTTGGAAAAACATACTTAATAGAAAGAAGTGCTACTCTTCCACAGTTTGTTCAGTGCTAATGTCATAGAGTGAACCTGTATCTGCAGCATTTAATGGAGTAAACTATCACTAGATGACAAATCATATATACAACTGTAGCAGTTGTCCAGATTCAGAACAGAAAGATGTAATTTGCATTGAAAGTTTGATGTGTTTAGAAAAAAAATATTATTGGTGGTATACATATTGAGTGCACCGTAGATGTCCAGTAGTAGAACCAAGTCCCTCATCATATTTTTGTAGTAAATCAGATATATTTACTGAGTACTAGGAAAGAACTTCGTATATTTAGGAAGTGGTTGGTTTGATTTTTATCATTAAACTTAATTTGAAATGTGTGGAGAGAATTATTCATGTAAGAAACTTTTTCCCCCCCCCAGAAAAGATGTCAGAAGTTACAAAACAACTTCTTGAAAGTTATGATTTTGAAGATGTAAGAAGCAGGTAATTTTGTTCTGAGGTCTCTTTATAAAAGCTTAAGCAATGCATTTTGTTGACTTTCACACTAATGGTGCTGCCCTGTATTCTAGACTCTCTCCAGAGGATTTGGAACATTTAAACGAGGATGGGGAACTGTGGTTTGCTTACGAGGGCTTGAAAAAAGCTACAAGGTTAGTTCAGTTCTTCAGATTTTCATAACTCAGCTGTATTCTAGAACATAAACTGGAAAATCAGTGAGTAACTAATTTGACAGTGCAATGCTGAACATCTGTTTAAGAAATGAATAATTACTATATTATATTACTGTCTGAGCAGCTTGAAATCGGTTTAACAAACTTTTACTAAGTGAGATAAGCATGTATGTGTCAGTTGGGGAAATGTGTTTCTTCTGAGATACCATGCATAACTTTCAAATCCCTTAAGCACAGGTGATGTAATGGAATGTCTGCATGTTAATCACAGTACTTCATTTTCACTTTGTTTTAAACTTGACCCATTGCATCGAGGTTGTACTACATCTGCTGTGTTCTTTCTCACTTTTTTTTTAACAGGGTATTGGAAACTCATTTCCAGTCTCAGAAAGAAATATATGAAAAGGAGATTGAAGGTTTGAACTTTAAAGTTGAACATCTTAGCCAAGATATTAATCATCTACAAAAATTATTTCGAGAGGAAAATGACATAAATGATGGTATTCGACTTGAAGTTAGTAGGCTAACTTCAGCAAACCTGGTAAGATCAAGGTGTAGTAAAGCAAAGTGTGTTTTCATTACTTAGCAATACAACCCGAATGTGTTTGTGGCTCAAAGCACTCAAAATCTTGTGGTCACATTCTTGAAACCTCAAGGCTGAAACAGATACAGCTATCCAAGATTGTGCATCCATACAGATTGTGTCACTGCGTGCTGGGGTGGTGTGTTTGGAGGTGGACAAATCTGTTGTCTGAGTGTACAACTTGTTGGGGCAACTTCACAGAGGCTTTTACACTTTTCTTTTGTGTAAACCTGAATTTAGATCTGATTGTAATCACAGAACGGCAGTCGTTTTACAAACTCCGACTTGCCATGTAGTGCGCACATAGGCTCTGGCTTCTGTTGTTGATAGATAGGGAAACACTGGGAGTCTTTAGAATGCGTTTGAAGCCTTCTATGCTTATGTGGCTGAATATTCAGATTTTTTTAAAAGATGTTTTGGACTTCAGAATGCTGCCAGGATGTCCATTGCTGAGCTCATACAAATAATTTGGTTATGCTTTTTGTAGTTTCTCAACAATGCAAGGAGCTTTTGAGTGGTATAATAATTTCTACAGATAGGCAGCTTTATACTGGAAGTCTTGAAGAAACAGGTATTTATTTAGGGGTTTTATTTAGACAGAATTTTAAATACAAAATGAATCAGAGGTTTAGCAGTGACCAGATAGTTAGCTCACCATACCATTTTTTAATACCTACCTAATTTAAACTTCTCCTATGATAATGTGAAAAAATAGATATTTTTTGGTCAGGCTATATATTTTTCTGATGGAACACTTCTGGTGTTTTGGATTTAACAAGAAACAGCTTTGTGATACTGTAACTTTCTATGGGTCAGTGTTATTACAGTGCACTGGGTCTGTCTGGGATGGAGTTAACTTTCTCTGCAGCAGTCCATACGATGCAGCATTTTGGATTCATGGGTAAAACAGTGTTGATAACAAGGTAGTGTTTTGGCTCTTGCTGAACTGAGCTTGCAGGGTGTCATGGCTTTCTCTTTTTTTCTACTCTGCCCCACCTCAGCAAGGTAAGCCGGGGGTGAGAAAGGAGTTGGGAGGGCATGCAGCAGGGCCAGCTGACGCAGGCTGACCAAAAGGATATCCCCTACCATATAATATCACACCCAGCTATAAAAACTGAGGTAGAGGAAGAAGAAAGCTATTTCTGTCTCTCAGGTTGACAAGTTCTGTGATTTGATAGTGAAAACTCAGACGCCTCTGGGTTTTACGGTGGCTACAGATTTTTGCAGTTCTGCGGCTCTCCCCAGCAGAGGGCAGCGGAGCAAATCGGATCGCTAACAAATGGCAGGCAAGATCTGAGAGTCTTAATTATTAGTATTGTGTAAAACCTGTGGAATCCAAGGAAGCGCTGTTATTCCAGAAGATACTATATACCATATATTTTTTCTGCTGAGTGAAAGATAACCAAAGAAATATTTTTAAAACTAAGTTACTAATATTGAAAATATAAGGAAAAGTTACTCACACTGTTATTTTTTAAAAATGTTTTTATAACACATTGAGTTTTTTCCAGTGTTAACTGAGCTAGAGAAATGAAAGCCACAGTATTACTGTCTTTAAGCTAGAACAGAAGAATGGTAGTACTGTGCCTGTCCAAACATTTTGTTAGCTCTGTATTTCATTTTTAAGAGTGGCCAGCAGCAGATGCCTCCAGAAAAGTTGTGCAAGTGAGGCAAGCAGGTAACAGTACTCACACACAGTCTCTCCCCCGTCTTTGACTATTTGCAGTTGGAAGATCTTTGTGCTGTAGGAACTACTGCAGACATTTGAAAAGAAGGAATGTGCTGAACTATGCAAATCTCCTTTTTCTCTAAAAGGTGATCCCAGATCTTAAACAACAAGTTTCTGAACTTGAAAGTCAAAAATTAGATCTCGAAAACCGTCTTCAAGAACAGACTGTAAAGTTGAAAGGTAAAGTATCAGTATGGTCCCTAGTCTTTTCGGTTTTTTAAAATGAACATGATGAATTCCTTATATCTGAATTTTTAAAAGCTTTATCAATATTATGTGATAACTTCATTGTCTTATTGTTTGCTTTCTTGCTAGTAAACTAGCAAAAAGAGACATGATGAAAAAATGTGCAGTATAGTTTATATCTCTGTTAATAAAGAATAAAATATATGCAAGTATGTGCACTTTTACCTCTTTTTACCTTTTATAGGTCATTCATTTCTATGATTTGAATGTCTGCAAATGTATTCAGTAGGGCTCTGCTAAGAATATGTATAATGGAGTATGCCCTTTGAAAACAAACATAAAAAGGACAGATATCTTGGAACTTAAGGCATGCTTTCTGAGGTGACTTTAGAGGGTGTTGAAATATTCAGAGTGGGAGACAGAGGGAAAAGTTCTTGCTAAATTTGCTTATTTGAAAGTTCTCAATTTAGGAAAGCATACTTTGCTGAGGATTCTAACTACAGTGTTTTCCTAAGCAACCAATTAAAAATTTGCAAGTAGTTTTACTGCTAACTTCAAGAAGTTACTAGTGTCAAAATTCCTCATCCCATATCATCTTCTATGTGGTGTGGATATTTCTCTGATTCATTATCTGGCATGTCATTCAATTTTGTTAGATGGAACAAAATTACAAGTCTAAGAAAAGATTTACTGAATACTGGTACAGAACTGTAAGCAAATGTGATTTTGTTGTTTTTCTTTTGTTTTTTGTTGCTAATTATTACTGAAAAAATGAAAGAGATGTCTAATCGGCTACATTATGAGCTAGAAGGCAATAGAACACAAAGACGGTAAATATGAATTTCTCTTTTTTTAATATAAGAAATGTAGTTGCTATAAGCTGCGTTAACAAAGTCACTTAAACTTCTTAAAGTACCACATTCATTGTAAGATTCACCTTACAGCCTTATGTACAGTTAATAAGTAATGGACAAGTATGATGCAACTATGCTTTAATGAAAGAAGAATAAAAGTTGACACTTCTTATCTATTTGTAGAATTTATGAGGCCCAGAATAAAGTAGATGAAAAAGAGGGACTGAAAGTCACAACCCAAGAAACTGAGGGGCTGAGCAATGGTCTGGTGCAAGATGAAATCCAGGATAAAGTACAAAGCAAGATAAAGCAAGAGACAAGTAGACTTACTGTGGAAAACATGGTGAGGAAACTAAATTATCGTTAGGAAGCTATACCTGAAAATCAGGATAAAAAGATTTAAAAAAAAAAAAAAATCATAATGCCATGGTAGGGACAGGATGTTTTCTCAATTCATTGGGGGAGAAAAAAGATACGAGGGCTTTTTATTTCTTCCATCAAATATAAGTAAAAGCACATCATAGTGCTCTTTAATTGTGGCAATAACATGTAGCAGAAGACAGTTTTTGTAATTGTGGTTGTTCTGTACTCATTATTACAGGATCTTGAAGAAAAACTAGACATGAAAGATAGAATAATAAAAAAATTGGAGGATCAGATCAAAATGCTTACCAAGACCACTGAAAAATGTAAGATACTGTTATGTGATTTATCTATTTAATTAGCTTTGAATATTTACTGTGTGTTTGGAGGAAAGTAAAAAAGAAAAGTAAATATAGGGTTTGGGGTGGGGTTAGAAATTTAAAACCTTATAAAAAAGTGCAAGGGAAACAATCAACAGAAATTACATAAAAGTCCTTTCCTGTATAATGGGCACATATGGGACCTAAATCATACGATAAATATTAAGCTAAAGGCAAAATATTCTCTCTACAGAAATTAATATATACCCTCACACACATTGTCTATGAGCCAACAAAATGTTCTGTATCAAGTGAATAACTGCTGCCATTAGCTTTCAAGTGGCAGACTTTTCCTGGTGCAAAGGTTGTACAAAGCTCTTCTGTAGCGGGTAATTCTTCACTATAGAATGCTCTTAAAAACATTGCAGAGGTGACTAATGCAGAGATGTATTGTTGCTGTTTGTCTTACTAATGCAAGTAATTCCACTGAATCCAGTGAAACTACTCACATGAATAAGATAAATGTTACTTAATTATAATGCTTGGAACCATAAACTAAGAACATTACTTTGAACAGGGTCTTTATTCTGTTTATTACAGAGAAAACTGCTTTTCTTCAATAGTTTTAACATGAACACTAGCTTAGCTGTTTATGTGCAAATAACAGTGCTTTTGTGTTTGACAGCGGAAGCTCATGTGACAGCTTTGTCCAAAGAGTACATTGGAATGATGGAGTACAAAAAAGAGGACGAAGAAAGGATCATTCAAAATCTGATCCTTGGTATTTTAGTAATACTTAAAATTTTATTAGTAGTCAATGATTTGTAGAACACTACAAAAACTACAAGGCACCGTATTTCACTTACGATCCAATTTCCTCTTATTCCTGCTCCCACCAGTACAACTTGGAGGCTCTATATTGCTCTTTTTCTACCGCCAGACATTTTAAGTACAGAATTGTTTTATCCATGTAAAAATAATTTGTCTGACTCTACATAATGCAGATTCTTACTCCCTTTCTTATTATTTATTCACTGATAAAGCTGTAAATCTCAAGAGTACAGCAGAGATTTGAATTCACTTTCTTCCTGGTCATCTACTAAGTCTGTAAGTCACCGGGCTTACGTTCATGTGTGATCAATTGCTCTCCTGTTTGTCCTTCCCATATCACTCACTCCACTGAAAGGAACTGTACTTTAATGTTTCTCATGCAGAGGAATTTTGTTCTTCCTCCCAGTTATTTTACAATATCAATCTCACCGACAAACCAGCTTTTATTAGTAGTAAACTCAACCAATTTTCCATGTACATTAGTACCCTTACTCTGCTTTGAAACAACATCTTCATTTTTTTCTCACCTACTTCAGCCTTGTCAATGTTTATATCTTTGTGAACAAAGGTGTGTCATTAAGCAATACCAGAATTTGGTGGACCCTCCAGTGGATAGTTAAATGCACATTGCTTTTTGAAGTTGTCCGATCTGTCATAGCCCCTGCTGGACCTTAGAATTTGCTACAATAATCTGTTACTTCTCTGGAAAACTTAATACTCTTACATGAACAATACTGTTACAGAAGTTTCCAGAAACAAGCAATTAATCAGTGAATCAATTATACAGAGTGACTGGTCACTGAAGAAATGAACCCCATATTGCTTGTCCTTTTCATAATAATATATTGAATCATTGATTTATTTATATTTTTATATAATAAGCCTGATGTCTCTCCTCTATGCAGATTTAAAGCCACGTGGAGTTGTAGTTAATATGATACCTGGCCTTCCAGCTCACATCCTGTTCATGTGTGTGAGGTATGCAGATTATCTGAATGATGCTGACATGCTGAAATCTTTCATGAATGTCACCATTGATGGTATCAAACAAGTTGTTAAGGTAGGAATTATGTTTGGCTGTACTGTACTATTTGATTTTTTTAATGTAAGGTTTACAAGATGCCTACACAGTACCTGGGGAATGCCAGCACTCTTCATTTGCTAATATTTCTATACTGGAATAATAATCATTAGTCACACTCTTCTGAGGTTCATAGTAGTATCCCTGTAAAGCCTCCAGGTTAAGGTTCTACTGTGCTGAACACAGAATGCAAAGAGTGCATTAACATAAATTACTTTTATCTGAAGAGCTTATATTTTACATTTTACAATGACAAGCTAATAAGCTGAAATGCACCTCTGCTTTCAGCATTGATGAAATTCAGATGGGCAGAAATGAAGGTTAGGATGTCTGGCAGCGGGCAGGTATTTGAATTTTAAGAGCTTTTTACACTGCTGTTCTACTAGTATAGTGAGGTTTTTTGACATGTCATTGGTACTGCAGCATTAGTACACAAATTATTAAAGTTATGTTGCCAGAGAGTTTACAAAATCAAGCTATAAATAGGAATTGTTAGCTGAATTTGTTATGTAGATGAGACAACAGGCTATGTGAATGCTTTATTATGGATTTATAGTGCAGTAAAACACCAGACAAGTTTTGTATCACACACAGGTACAGATATGGTTTATGCAATTTTATTTATTATATAGAGCATGCCTATAGTTGGTTCACAAGCAAACTTATACCACAGTTTATCCATTGCAAAAGTTTGTGCTAGCTAACAAAACCAAAACTTACTCACACAGTTAGAATTGTGTTTATACCTAGTGCAGTTTTGTTTGTGTACACAGGTGGTCTTCACACATTTTTGCAGGAAGACCTCCAGTACACTTATGACGCTATGAATATAAATGTGTAAAACTGTTTGCTTTGGGCTAATTTAGTTAGCTGGTCTGTCATACAAGAAGACTTAAACAGTGTTTACCAAATAAAAGAGAGGGATCTTTGCTATAGGTATATTACGCTGAAAACACAGCATGATTTGTTCAGCCAGAACGTTATAGATGCTGTATGCTCATTCTGCTATAGATAAGCTCTATTATACTAATTCTGTAATGGTCTTAAGTTTAGTTAGTAAATTAACTTAATGAGACAATAGCATTATAAGATTGCTTTATTTATCATTTTCAGGAACATTCAGAAGACTTTGAGATGTTGTCCTTTTGGCTTTCCAATACATACTACTTTCTGAACTGTTTGAAGCAGTACAGCGGGGAAGAGGTAAGACTGATTTACTGAAATAATTTCATTACTTTACCTTTAATAGACTTTAATTTGAATTAAAATTAGTGGTAATAGACAATTATTCACCAGCTGACCATTATTCCTTCCAGATATTTACATACATTGCTCTGTAGTGGTGTTACATGTCTTATGCAAATAATAAGATAGTACAGAACTAATGGATCTAGTGAATTCAAGGAAATATTGAAGTGCTAAAGTAGGATAGAGGTATGACATGGAAACTGCTACTTAATTTGAACTCTTCCATGAGTTTAATGTGAGCTGAGCTTCTGATATACAGCTATGTGTGTGTATATATATTAAAAAGTTTTTCTATTTTAGAATTGTGACCATTCAAATACCTACTGTTGCCAAAAAGGGTTACCAAAAAAAAAAAAAAAACCTATGAGAAAGGAGCGAAATAATAAAATGTCCATATTTTTCTTTATTTCACTTGCTTATTTAGGCTAAGTTTTATCCCGAGATTCAAAATTCTTTAAATTCTTTTAAATTGAAAACTCCTACTATATTTTTGCTAGGTCTTATAAACTGAGGTAGAGTGAACTGAAATTTATACAGTATAAACACATAAAAATACAGTCTTCAGGACTGAAGCAAAGAAGAACCATAAAGCCTTGGAATCACAGTAAATGTGTACTGTCTAAACAGGACTCCCTCCTGTGGTTATATTGATAACTTCTAAAGAGCAGTGGAGTAATGAAACCATTTACACTTAGTAACAATCTTTTATAATTTAGTTGCAACAGGAGGGCGGGGTCTGAATGTAGAATTTAGAGGTTTAATCTCTGTTTCTAATCAATATTCAAGATGTCACACAGTTTAGGATTCAGTATAGACCTTTTTTTTTTCCTGAAGAAAATTCCAAAAATGAGATCCCTTTGCAGCAATGAAAAGTTGTTTGTTTGTTTGCCAGCAGAGTTTAAACAACTGTGTTTTGGCGCGCTCTTTTTTTTGCGGGGGGGGGAGGATGATGTGACAGGCAGGCAGAAGGAGTGCTTTCTGTTTCAGGATCTAGGAACTGCTCCATAGTTCTTTGAAATCTGTGCATGTCTTTCCTTTGGCTTTAGTGGGCTTTAGGAACAGAGTAAACATCAACATAAACTGGAAAATTAAGTACAGGAAGCCCAGAACTGGAAGCATCCATTGACATTAGCTGTAGGTTTGACTCACTGTGAGATCGTGTTCAGCCAGAGATGCAATGAGTTACTCCAATGCATTCATTACATTGTAGTAACAGTTTATAATTATAATGTTATGTGATTTCTAATATATTTAAAACTTACTCTTAGGAATTTATGAAGTCTAACACTCCACGTCAGAATATGAACTGTTTGAAGCATTTTGATCTCTCAGAATACAGACAGATTCTTAGTGATTTGGCCATTCTTATTTATCACCAATTCATTATTGTAATGGAGAACAACATTCAGCCCATGATTGGTAAGATAGCAGCAATCCAAACACACTTAAACACAGCTTGTGAAGTATATGAATAAAGCTTATACATGGAGGCAAAGGATGGGACAGACTTCTTTCTCCTTTTGATTTTTGTGGATGTGTACCTGCATGTGTGTTTCTGCACATATAAATTACACTGAGTGGTATATCCCCACAGTGTTTGGGAAGACTTTTTCCTCACAACATTTCCTGATGTGGGATAATGTTTTGAAACCAGTCAGCATTATACAAAAAGAAAAGGCTTTTAAAAATATGTGTGCTCCAGAAGCCTTTGTCAGTATCTTATTTTTCTTGTATTATATAAATTTTCAAGTAGGTTTTATTCAATAATTAAGTTAACGTAACTGAAAGGAGCCTTAGGAGTTTTGGTCTTATCAGTTATTTTCTGTTATATTTCAGTACCAGGCATGCTGGAATATGAAAGTCTCCAGGGAATTTCTGGCTTGAAACCTACAGGGTTCCGCAAACGTTCTTCTAGTATAGATGACTCAGATACCTACACAATGACCTCTATCCTTCAACAGCTCAGCTATTTTTATAGTACTATGTGCCAGAATGGCTTGGACTCTGAGCTTCTAAAGCAGGCAGTGAAGCAGCTTTTCTTTCTGATTGGATCTATGACCCTCAATAGTCTCTTCCTCCGCAAGGACATGTGCTCATGTAGAAAAGGAATGCAAATAAGGTAAAGCCAGTAAAGTTTTAACAAGCTTAAGAATGAATTTCTAACACTTGTGTGTAATATCCTATTTCTCGAAGTCACTGGATATTCTGTAACTGTCCTGCCTGAAGTAGCCAGTTGTTTTTTACTGTCTTTGAAAAAAGTAGATCTTAGCGTTTTGGACTGAGCTTCCTCAACGTAACGTATTACAAATTGTTCTTTCCATAGAAACACTAATGGAGGAAAAGACAGAGCAAATTACAGTCTGGAGTTTCAAGTCAGACATGCTTAGTATTCTTTCCATGCTAGTTCACTCATGATGTGATGAATAGTATATTTAGTTTTCTTACAGTAGTAAACAGGTGCAACACCCCATGGCCGGCAGAGAGACAAAAGCTGACTTGCATTTTTCATGCTCTGTGGCAAGAAAGGCACTGTGACAGAGCTTTTGAGGGTGTAGATCGAGCATCATCTGTCTTGTTGTAAGCATCAAGAGAACATACTCCTAACTGTTTTGCAGAAGATGTGGTTCATTTGTTCTCCATTAGACAGTCTGCAGATTAAGATGAAAGAAAATGAGTAAAATCTTGATCCATCTGGGAATATTACTAGAAGCAAGCTGCTTTAACCTTTAGGTTGTCAGTTGTAAGACCACCCCTGCTTTATAATGTTCAAAGATTGTTCTCATTTCCTGCATAAGCTCAGTTGTAAATTAATATTTTAAAGACATATAGTGCTACAGTGTAAAAGGCAATGCCAGTATATATTAGTAATTTTCTGTAAACAACAGCTAAACTAATAGTTGCTTTCTATTACCCAAGCTTTAAGAAATTAAAAAGAAAAATTAAATATTCGAGGGATTAAACTTACAAATCAATGTTATTAATTGTTCGATTTTTATGATCTACAGGTATGGTTTTTAACTTAAAATGTATGAATTTGAACACTGTATTAGAGGAGAATTCCTTCATTAGATATATTTGATATAAATTGCTTGTTGGGGGGAAACCTGACATTTCTGTTGTCCATTCATGGTTTAACCCAGATGTAATATCAGCTATTTGGAAGAATGGCTTAAGGACAAGAATCTTCAAAGCAGCAGTGCCAAAGAAACTTTGGAGCCTCTGTCTCAAGCAGCCTGGCTCCTTCAGGTCAAAAAGATCACTGATGATGATGCCAAGGAAATATGTGAACACTGCACATCTCTTTCCACTGTGCAGGTAATGAACTGTCTGTTTTCTTCTGGTAGCACTGATAGCAAAATCTTGACCATCTTAACCAATTTGTTGCAAAGAGCTATTGGTCTTTCATTTGATAAAAATAGCATTCCTCAGCATTCCACATATATACTTGTTAAATAGAATTTTTAACTCCTTATTTCTGATTGTTAGCATTTTAGCTCCTCCTGTGGTGAATACTTGTCACTTTTTTCTGTCCCATGTTTTTATTCCACAATGTATTTTCTTACTTTGTCACAGGCTCTTTGTATTGTTTCCCTTAATCTATTCAGCTTTTTTTACATATCCTTGATCTTGCTGACACCTCTCAAAATGAGTCATAGCCATCATCATATATATAGCAACTAATTAGGTGATCAGTCAAAATTCTCTCCTTATTCTAAAGTTCTTTACTGAAACTTTAATTAAATGTCAGTAAAGTTGTCATGTTAATGCTTCCTTCTTTTTGCTTTCTCACTCTTTGTGACATATTATAATATTTTGTAATTTGAACAGATAGTTAAGATCCTGAATTCGTACACTCCAATAGATGATTTTGAGAAAAGAGTGACTCCATCGTTTGTTCGTAAAGTCCAGGTGAGAGCTACAACTATGATTTCTCATATTCAAGTTACACGATACTTCATACATGCAATTTTTGATGCTACGTAGCTATATTTAATCTTTGCATCATACTATTACTTAGTTGCTCAGCTTCTAGACATTTGGAATTGATCAAAACAAGTCTCCTTAACATCACATGAAAGCAAGATTTGCAATGGGAAGCAAGCGGTGTACTAGTTTTGCTTTGATTCTTAATACAATATTTTCTTACCCTTTCTGTTATAATTTCAGGCTATGCTAAACAGTCGTGAGGATGTTCCACAGTTGATGCTCGATACCAAGTACCTCTTTCAAGTGACATTTCCTTTCACCCCATCTCCACATGCCTTGGAAATGATACAAGTCCCCAGTAGCTTCAAACTTGGCTTTCTCACAAGGGTTTAATAAAACCCACTGCATTGGTATTTCCTCAGAGACTATATAAAGATAGGCAGATTTTCATGGTTCATTTCTCCAGCTGGTGGATAGCATGGCAGCTTGCAGTGAATTAAACTGTTAAAAACTTGTTGAATCAAGACTTTAAAAGTAGGAATAATTGCAGATGTGATATCCTTCTCCCTTTTCTTACTCTTGTCCCTTCATTACAATGATGACTTTATATCAGCTAACCATACAGTTTTTTGGCCAAAACCTGACAACTTTGCATTGGTATCCTCTCAGCACCAGCCCAAGAGGAAGACTGCCATGTGATAAATGTTGTTACTTTACAGTTTTACTTGCCTTCGCTTCCTGTAGCAAGATTTTTTTTTTTTTTTTTTTTTTTTTTTTTTTTTTTTTTTTTTTTTTTCTTTTTTT
>JAAGNO010008837.1:10580-24050 GCA_033439905.1 Ceryle rudis
ACCCAGGGCAGGCCACACAGGAACAGAGCCAGGCGGGTCTTGAAAGTCTCCAGAGAAGGAGACTCCACAAGCTCTCTCGGCAGCCTGTTCCAGGCTCTGTCACCCTCATAGTAAAAAAGTTTCTCCTCATGTTGAGAAGAAACCTTCTGTGCTCAAGTTTATACCCATTATTCCTTGTCCTATTACTGGGCACTCCAGAAAAGAGACTGGCCCCTTCCATTTGACACCCACCCCTCAGATATTTATAGACAATAATAAGATCCCCTCTCAGTCTTCTCTCAAAACTAAACACCCCCAGGTCTCTCAGCCTTTCTTCATAGGGGAGGTGCTCAAGTCCCTTCATCATCCTTGTAGCCCACACTGGACTCTCTCCAGTAGATCCCTGTCTCTCTTAAATTGGGGAGCCCAGAACTGGACACAGTATTCCAGGTGTGGTCTCACCAGGGCAGAGTAGAGGAGGAGGAGGAGGAGAACCTCTGCCATACCAATTCAGAGGGGTGATTGGACGTACTACAAATTATCATCATCTATCAGCTCTTGCCTGTAGCAGACTGAGGCATCTTTGCAACAGGTATGAATAATGGAAGTTCCAAAACCTTCTGGAAATTCAGAATGATGATGTATATTTTTGTTTGCATGCAGTGGGACGTAACCAGTGGAATACCACCTCGAGTCCTATGTGGTTTAGGAGAAGGGGATATGCTCTTCTGGATTTGACATAGACATTGGTGACATAAGTACTCTGCAATTACTGAAAAAACCCCCGTGGACTTTCTTCCAGAGATGGAAACTCTCAGAACTGCTTGTTCTGAAGAGGAAGAGGTTTGGGAGGGTCTACAAGGCTCCCTCAGGAAAGTGGAGCCTGAAGGCTGAGCTTCAGAGGAAGAGAATTTCTGGTATTTGTCTGCTCTGCTTTCCTTGTCAATCTGCTGGTCACTGTGTCGAGTTCTTGAAGTCAAGGTTGGAACCTGGATTTAGCCGATGTGCTGAAATGCCATCAAAGCAGCATTGCAATTTGTCATATTTCCTAACCAGCTGCAAAGGCTGCTTGTTTTGACTGGCTGCCCTTGAGTACTAACAGGAATGTGACTAAGCACTACTGTCATTTATCCTATTTGTTGTTCTCCTCATATAATTGAGATCCAATTGGAAGGGAACTTAAAAGTCATGCTGATTATATTTGGAAAGTGGTGTGAAGCTTTGGAGCCTCTTTTTTTTTTTTTTTTTTTTGGTTTGTTGCACTGAGTTTTGTCCCTAAGGGAAATGGCAATTTTCTGGTGCTGTCCGCCAGCTGCCAAGTTCTAGAAGTCAAACATTTCAAAATGTTTTAGAAAGTTTTTCATTAGATTTCCTGGACCTTGCAAAAGTGAGCTTTGGTTTTAGGGAAACCTAAAACTGGACAAAAAGGATGGAGGAGTTCGATGTGTTGTGTCAAGTACTTGCTTGACACAGATACGATTTCTCTGTATTTATTTTTAGGGACAGGGAATTCTCAGGCCTCTTCTTAAACCATCAAGGACTAATATGAGTCAGAGTAACTATATTTACAAGCAGGCAGCCTTGGTTTAAAAAGTCACATTTACAGTTCCACTGTTGCAGTTACTTTTAAAGGAAATTTGAACTGTATTAATCAAGTGAAAATTCACTTTTTCTGCAAACCAGGGAGATGTACTACAGCTGTGTTTGTACAAACCTTGTATAACTCAGCAAAATGCTACTTGGATTTTTACATTTCTAAAGATGTTAGAAAATGTCATGAGTGACGTGTAGTATTTAGCAGCTGGGGATTAATTTATTTTGAGTCCTGCTGCTGAATCTGCGTGAATGGTAACATGTCTGTCACTACCACTGCTCTGCCACAAGTTTTTTTAGGATAAAATTGCTCATGCCTGGTGTTGGACTGAGGTTCTCTGGCTTAGTCCAAGCCTATATGAAAATCTCAACTTCTCAGAGCTTCAGAAAGTTATGATATCATTTTATATTGGTTTTAGTGATACAGGAAAGGAAATATTTTTTACTTTCTGCATAACACTCACAAATAATATGAGTAGTATGGCTACAAAATTCTTACTTTATGAAACAAAATTTGTAGATAATATAGATTTTATTATTTCCAATGCAGGAATTCACAGCTGAATTCCTTAGGCATTTAGCTATGTACTTAAGCTCTACTTGCTACTTCAGATATACTATTTTATGTATGTCCAGTATTCAGAATCTTCTGGATGAAGATTCTGCAGGTATCAGAATCCATAAAAATAAGTATCACATGTCCTTGTTGTCCTGATTTACTTTATGTAAATCCGTAGCCAAAACAGAGCTACTTTATGTTGAGCCATCAAACTGAACAGCAAATGAAGTGATTCACTTAGAGGCGATTACTACTGAATGGAAAAGAATCTCACAAGTTTGTTAGATGACCTGTGAGAAAATAATACAGTTTTACAAAATCTGGCTGGAGCTACTTTTCCTAGTTGGAAATATCCACTACTTTGTCTTCCGGGCATGAAAATTGCATTGGCTTTGGCATTTATTAACTTTGCAGAATGTGAGAGAAGAACAACAAATGGAATTTTGAACTACACAGAGAAGCAGATTAGGAAGCTACATGTCTGTATTTAGTTCAGGTATTGTCAGAGAAGGACATGGGTCTGTGAACCGTGCTGTGAAGTCATTTGCTGCCCAGTCCTACATGCACAAGTCAGGAGGATTTCGTCTGAGTTTGACTTGTGATATTGGACCTCCAATAAATAAAATGTAGGGCTGCCCTGAGGAAGCAGCGCATGCAAAAGCCAAAGGGGTTGTCCACGTTTGAATAGGCTGTTGATGTCACAGAGGAATGTGTCCAGTGGTTGTGGGGTGAAAACCAGATTTGGGGAACTTGTTCGTAAGTGTTTGTGTTGTCTTGGTGCTTAGACATTCCTCCTCCTCCTCACACTGGTTCCCAGCTGTGCTTCTGCCAGTCTTACCAGCTTCCTTAGCGATGTTCCTGGGGGTTCTCTTTGCTGCTGCCTTAGTTGTCCATACAGAAGCACTTGATCAAATGCTTAATGAAGCAAGTACAGTCTCCTTTTATGCATTCACTCTGTTCAGCTGAGATGTGGTGCCCTGCAAGCTATAGGTAGGGCCTTGGAATACAGAGAAGCATTTAAAAAGAAGTAAAATAGGTTCACTGGAATCTTTAGCAGTAGATGATGCTGCTCTCTTTAGCTGATCCTGCTCTATCTAGGTGATCCTGCTCTGACAGCACGCTTGGACTAGATGATCTTTCGAGGTCCCTTCCATCCCCTAACATTCTGTGATTCTGAGTTTTCTCTCTTCATTCATTATTATATTTTAGTTTTGTGTTGTTTGTGGGCTTTTTTTGACAATGTATCTTTGTGGAAGTATGACCCTCTGCACTCAGACAGACTGACCTACCTCTTATTACTCAAGAAATCAGTGTACTCAAAGCATCACCCCATTTTTTTTAAAGTTAAATAACTTTATCACTTTCAAGGCTTTAGAACTGAAAGCCTTACAGCGTTTCATCTTTCTACCAAAAAAAGTCTGTGTGTGCTTTTAACATGAAAAATAGAAAGGGATAATTTACCATCCTCTGGCAGATTCCTGGCTTTGCACAGAGTCAGGGTTTATTCACAGGAACTCAGGTTACAAAACCTCAGTGTCAGAAAGCCTGTAAAGGAGTGCTTTGCAGGGCAGGAGCCCCAGCAGTGTGTTTCACCAGGGCTGGTGTTTCAAAGCCTAGAGTTGCAGCTCTTGCAAAGCAGAGAGGCCAGACACAACTTACTGGGCTGGTGTAGCTCTTGGGGTATCCTCTGCCAGATGCTGTTGAGTTATACTGGAATACTAATGCCTCCAACCATGTGAAACTTGGCTCCAGCAGAGTTGTTGCTGGTGGAGGTCTGTCTGCGTGCAGCACATTCACAGGTGAACGAAACCTTCTGTGTTTCCACTGGAAAGAGGAGGGATATCTGTGACCTTTGGCATCATGGCTTCAATATTCCTAGAAAACTCTAAAACCTCTGGTCAATCTTCTTGATGAAACTGAGGTGCTGTATTCCTTATGCAGACCTTTAATGTGGAAAATGTGAAAAATTAAATACCTTTCATAAAAACATCCTAATCTGCCAGTGGCCTCTATCCTTGAAAAAATCCATCCCTGGAACGGTCTTGGCATGCTTTTTAGCCTAAATTATGGGTAAGTTTTTATTCCTTGCTCAAATCCCTGTTTTCAGGGGGTATTCTCTGGCTGGTTGCCATCGTCTACTGAAGGTTCAGCCAAAGCAGTTCAGCAGAGACACGTGTACATCCTATGTAAAACTCTTAGAGGATGTCTAGGGTGATAAACATTACATGCCTGAAAGTATTCACTTTGCAGTAGGGATGCAGTGATGCTGTGAAGGTATAAAGATTAGAGATGATGTTGAAATAATTTCACTCATGTACATGCTCTCTTGTTGTATGTTTCCGATGTATAATTTTACAGTGTTCCATTTTCAGGTGACAATGGCCAGAATTGGGATAAATGAGAGTCATTTGAAGGAGACCTGTGAAACAATACTTTTTGCTCTCCGAATGGCAACGTGGAATCAGATTTTAGATCCCTGGGTGTACATTCTCCTCCGGAAAGCCGTACTTAGAAACCTGTACAAGATCACAAGGGGATGTTGTGGCATGCACATCATAAACTTACACATGTGGGAACTCAGCTCCATCAAGAATTCTTTGAAGGTTGCAGCAATATCTGAGTCACCTGTAAGTTCCAAACAAATAAACCTACAGCCACTCAGCTCTACAGGGCAATGAAGTTAAACAGTGTGAAGAGATGGTGGAGGCAACGTTCCTACAGGGGCAGAACCTTAAAATAAATTCCAAGGCTCAGTGGTTTGGCACTTGCTTTAAATTGTGAATGGTTTGCTCTTGTTGCTGACCAGTTTGATACTGCTACTCCAAAAGATGCTCTTGAATGTTTTAACCCCCTTTAGAATACATCCTTTCCAAAAATGATAGTAGGATGATAAATCATCCTGTATTTCTCCCTTCCAGGTACTGAAGTGTACAGTGAATATTCCTTAGAATACTCCCCACCAAATCCTTTACCTCAGCAGGTTTCTTAAGAACACATTCAAGTGTGAAAGTAATCTCCAAGGTGATTTTTAGAAGGGGTCGATTTTATCCACCAGTGCTAACCCCCAATCCTTTGTGGAGTCACTGCTTCCTAGTGTAAAGTATCCTTTCCATGAGGATATTCTTTACTTCTAGGCACTGAATTTTCCAGTTGGATATGTAAAAGACATTTTGCTTGTGACCAGTTTGTTAAATGATGTGGTTTGCTTGGTTGAGTGACTTGACCTCTTAATTATTTACCATTCCATGAATTTTTGGGAAAGGTGCAAACTTTTGGGGTTTTTGGTTTTTTTTTTTTTTTTACATCAGTGTAAGAGTTGTTCCTTTCAAATCACTGACAAAACATGAGGTTCGCTGTGGGAACACAGAAGCAGATAAGCTCAGCTTGCTTACAGTTACATTTTCAGATCTGCTGGTGAGTTTTTAGTCCTTTCAATAAATTCTGTTGAAACTAAGTGGCATAAAGCTGTGGTCAGTCTGTAAAAAGAGTAGGTTTTTGTTTTCCCCAGATGGAAGGAAGTTTCTTCAAGAGTTTCCCTAATGCATGTACTGAAACACTCATGAGGTGCATCTGCTTCGTTCATAAAAGGCCACACATGTCTCATGAGAAATGTGTGCCCAAATGAGCACTTCTGCTGGGAACTGCACTGGGACCCTGCTTTGGATGGTGAAAGCAAACCACATGGTTGCGTTTTGCAGTGTCTGTGTCTAAAGAGCTGAGGGCGTTCACTATATTTGAAGGTACCAGAAAGTTTCCAGGACTTTCCACAGAAGGCCCTTCACCTTTAATGCTGCTAAAAGAAGCTTTAGGTTTTTTGTGACTGTATTCTGTTAAGAAGCAAAAAAGAAAGTATCGCAGACCTTGTAGCAGAGGGATTTTTTTAAAGATAGAGATGTCTGTGTTATTTTTACCTACTTAATTTCGAATAACTACAACAGTGACTTGTTGGTATATTTGGAGAAAGTAGATAAAAAGCTGATTCACCAAGAAGATGGTCTGAGGGACCAAAACTATTCACAAGCTACAAATTTGTATTGTATGTGAGAATAGTTTAAGTCAGAAAATAAAAACCTGAAAGGTTTAAATATTTCTTTGCTCGTTCATTTGTTTTGGGTTTGTTTGTTGTTTGTTTTTTTGTTTGGTTGGGTTTTTTTAAGCTATTTCCTTTTTGTTTTAAAAAGGTTGAAAAATAAGTGGGTTAAATAACCCTGTAATGGAATGAAATGGCTTCATTTACCCTAAAGTATGTGGTTTATTTTCTCTGTCACAGAGCTGATAAACCATGGACAGATTTGATGCTGGTATAAGCTCCGCACTGTTGCTTCACGTGGGTTCTGCTGAAACCTGGAATTGTTCAGTCAGTGCTCAGTTTGCCTTTTGCATTCCATAGAATGTGATGCCAGTGTGTCTGTTGACATAAATTATTTGTTCTTTATGGAAGATTGTTGTTCTAGCAGCTGCAAAAACATGTCAGTCCATAAATTGTTGAGGTGTTTGATCGGTGAACGAAGCTTGTCAATGTTCTGTTTTGCTATGTGAGTAAATGTAGCTTGCATAGTCCATACTGGCTGACTTGTAAAAGAAACAAAAGTTTATATGTATATGTGATTTCTAATATTTTGTGTACTAACACATATTGAATGTAAATTGCAAAGCCTCATTAAAGTCATCCAACTGTAATGGAGAGTTCTTCTTTTGTGTAAGAAAAAAGATCTGAAGTTGTTAAAAATAATTCTTATGACAAAAAAAGCTCACACTGTGTTCAAGCCAGCCACTGCCATTTGCATGTGTGATATCAGTTGTGAAGGTAGAGAGGAGGAGAGTGAGAAATCAAGTATGAGGTGCCAGTGTTGGTACACTTCATCATCACGCGAGGAGCCCGGTGCAGTTGGTGGTCTAAAAGGCAGAGAAGGTCAAGTTCTGAGCAGCCATGCTTAGAAAATAAATACAAGTGGAGCTGAGTTGTTTTGGTATTTGAAATGATAGCGTCTTTATCCGAGTATCTGCCACTATGCTGCACAGAATTTGATTAGTTTCACAGACTCTCTAAATCCTGAACAAAATGTGAATCTTGCTGTTAATGTTCTGTCTTTCCCAGTGACGTGGTAGCCTGCAGAGACAGCTCAGGATACAGTCACCCAAGGATCTGTTACCACTGACAGTGGTTTGATGATCCTTGTGTTGAAGAGCTGGCAACCTGCTGTGTTGTCTGATTAGCAAATTTTGTGTTTTGTGGAATATGAGATTATAAAAAGGGCAATGGGACAGATTGACACGAGGATCCGAGCGCTGCCAGGCAAGGAGAAAAGGGCAGTTTGCTTAGTTAGCAACGTGCTGGTGATCTCTTTAGAGGGTGAGCAGTCAGGAGCTGCCAATCTACTGCTGTCTCCAGAGCCAGGAGGGAAGAAAATGAATCATTTCTTACTAATGACTGAGGAAATCCTTATGGAGGAAGAATGTTTTAATCTCATGGGGCTCTTAAGCGATGGCAGGCTCTGTAAGAAAGCACATTATCCTAAACCGAGGTCCTAGCTTGGGCTGAAGCAACCTCGCCGAGCAGCCCAGCTCTGGTTCAGGCCAGTCCACACTGGGGGATGGAATCGCAGCAAAAAGGGCCGGTGGGAGCCTCTTTGTAGGGGGCGCTTTTTGGAGCCGGGACAAATGGCTTGGCTGTGCTGGGGGCCAGCGGCTGCTGACTGGGCGCGGGTGGAGCAGCAGCAGCTCCGACCAAGGTGCGAACAAAACAAGGTCACCAGCCAGGACCACCTGCTCCCTGCAGAAAAGGAGCCCCGAGGGACCAAGCAAGGAGGTGGTGAGGGGACGTGCCCTGGGGTGCCACCCACGGCAGTGCAGTTTGGGAAGAAGTGCCTGCGGGCAGGATGCTGAGAGCTCTGCCAGTGTGAGAGTTAACTGGTGGTAACTGGTTCCCCCCCTTGGCTGAGAGGTGAGCTCAGCTAGTGGTCATCTGCCTCTTAACCCCATTATCAGTTATAAATTCAGATCTTTGTAATCTGAAGCAGTTTCTTTGTTGGATTTCCATGTTTTGGTCCTATTTTTGCTTCAAGGATTGCTGAAGACAGAGCTGGGGGGCAGTGATGGCTCCAGCGTGATTGCATTTCTTGTTTTAAAGACTTCCTTCTGCCAAATAACTTGCGACCTGAACACAAGTTAATCCCACAAAATACCTTCATTTAACTCCCAAATAACTGTTTACATTTCACCATGTTTGGCTAGTGTATGTGGAAATACTTTATTTCCCAATAAATAGTTTATGTGCTGTCAGTGATCTCAAAGGAATGCACTAGATGGTTTGCAAATATATATAGGAGAAACAGGTTTCTTCCCTGAACTCTTCCAAACTATTTCAGATATTTCAGTTTTCAAACAAAGGAAAAGCAAAGGTCAAGTTAAAGTTAGCATCATTCACATGTAAAAAGTTACTTCCCTTTATAAAACATTTTAGGTCATCAAGCAGGAACTGTGTTTTTTGCTGTTGTTAAGCAGGGTTTATTCTTCCAAATTCTGCACCTCTTTGTTAGTAAGAATTATCCAGCTCTCTGTAATTAATTTTAGAGGATGATATTTTGATAAAGGGAAAAAAAAAGGCCAAAATGAATTACTGCAATACTGATATCCTGATAATGGAATACCACCTACTACATCAACAATCTATACACTCATTTTCGGTCAGTGGTTTGTGCTGTGTACAGTCCTGCTCGTGCCGAAATGTCAGCAGCTCGTGAAAATGTACTGAGTGTAGGGTGGTAATGTGTAGAAAAAGAACATCCTGAGTCAGAGCCTCGTTAGGGTTTTACGTGAGTGCTGGTGGCTCCTGCCAGTGTGGTAATTAGTCTTGTACGGTCACACATACTGCCACGTTTTGCTGAGTTCGTTTTTGCCTCCTCGGCTGTGAAAATGAGAAATGCCACTTTAATTTCAGAACTGTGGAGTGAATAACAGGGGACTCAACTCAGGGTGCACATGTTTGTGCGCTGCCTTTTTTTTTTTTTTTTTTCCCCATAGGAATATGGAATGACAATAATTTTGCAGTGTAAATGTTCAGCAGTGGAATATGATAAAGCAGGAATTTAAAATAGATCAGGCATTGCCGATGGCATTCAGAATTGTTATTTGCATGCATTTTTTGTTGTCTTCTATAGGAAAGGCTTGGGAGATGTAAATTAAATGAACTCAAGAATGATGTTAGACTATTGTAAGTACCTGCTGTCCGAGTCTGATCTCGGTGGTAATGTGAGGCTTGAATCCTGGACATGTTAATTTTAAGTGAGATCACAAAACATCTGGAAAAATCCTGGATGACAAAACCAAGCCAGTATAACTTCATAAAAGGTAAATATCTCGAGTGTGCTGTTGTCTGGTATATTTATTTTCAAGGAAATTATGCAAAGAACAGATGGGGAAAGTTACAGATGTAGCCTCCTTCATTTTCAAAATAGCTTTTGACAGAGCCCAGCACTGTGGCCTGAACTGATGAGCTTAGTCCATATCTTAATCCATATATCCAAACAAGGAAATAAACTTGCCTGGAGACAGGGCAAAGCATATAAAGTGGGTTAAATGATAATGTCATCCAGATGCCAGCAGACTCCCAGCCAGAAGAGTCACTCTTTGTGATCATGCTCTCGCCAGGTGACAAGCAACGTTTCCCTATCTATTTTACACTGTTCATTGCTCCAGAAAGACCCCAGAGAAATCCCACTTGTCAGTGCTCCTCACGTTCTTCTGAGTGAGGCTACTCTGGTCAGGATGTGATGCTTCAAAACTGTTGGTGAACAGCCTATGGAAGCCCTTTGGAGGTGGGAGATGTTGTTGAGCCCAGCTGCTGTGATGTGTCCTCGGGAGCTGGGTGAAGCTGCTAAAAAGCCCTGAAAGCCTCCAGCATCAGCAGATTCACTCCGTAGTTTCTGAGGTAGGTGAAATCTCTTCTTATTTATACTCTGGCCAGTACAAGAAATGTTGGTCTGAAGTTGGATGGTGGGATGAATATGGATTCTTTTCATTGTGAAAAAGAAGGAAAAAAATCATTCCTGTAGTAGAATTAAAGAAAAATAACTAATAAAATGTTTCACCTGTAGTACAGTTCTGTGAGAACTTGCTACCTAGAGGCAGCTCCCATAAGGCACTGTTCTCAAGACTCTTATTCCTCAGGGAGATTGAAGTCACCTGAGAGCAATAACCAATTATATATTTTCCCATCTACCTCCAGCTGAAGTAAGGAAACCTCTTAAACAAGCCTGGGTGGAAGGTATGTACAGCTCTTGGGAAGAGAACAGGAATTCCTTAGTCCTTGAGCCCATTCTGACTTAATAAAATCAACCTGCAATTTGGTCAGTGGTTCTGTGTCAAGGGGTTTGCCTCCTCTGTAACAGCCTGAGAGAGAGGTCTTAAGAGGATTAAAAAGTCCAAAGAAATTCAGGGGATGTTAGCATTTTCTGTGGGAAGCAATGTCTCTACTTCCGTGAAGTGGAAGAGAAATCAAAGCAGGGCTGGGTGATTTCTGATGGGATTTCTGATGTTGTGTTCTGCTACCCTGTATGGGAGTAACTTTGGTTTTCATTTCATTGGGTATGAAAGTGGGATTCATTTAGCTTCATCTGTAACTCTAGCCTACTGCAGAAGAACCTATTAGGAAAAGAACCCAATAAAGACAGGAAAAGCTACCCCTAGCACTTTAACCAGCACTTTTATTGCTGACATGTCCTGTCGTTTCCTTTTTTTCCTCTAGCTTTTCTGCCTCTTTCTTCACCTCTTTTAATTGCTTCACATTTTCTGTGGTGGGAATTCATGGTAGAAGTAACAGGAAGCTACACCATTCCATTCTGGTATGCTTTGATACCCCAGTTCCTTCCCCCAGCTGTCCATCTCTACTGCTTATCTTCGGGACTACAAAATGCTCATCTCCTCCACTGTATTGTTCATAAGTAGTTAGCAGCAAAAATCAATGTATTGTGCCCTTCAGAGTGAGAAGTAATGTGGAAATACTGAGCTCCAACAGAGTAAAGAGAGAACCACTGTCTGTCAGTCAACTGCACGTGAACCCCTGTCAGTCAACTGCATGTGGCAGAAGAGTGAGTCTGATGCAACACGCTGTGTTCTTAGTACTGCAAATGTGCAGTTGCTGTCTTCTCTGCCCCGCAAGAGAATTGCTGTAATTGTCACCTTTCTGAGAAAATTTCTGATTGGATTTTTTTTTTCCCCTCACCCAGTGCTAACAAACATTTCTTACTGCGTGCAAAGAAAATGAGAAATGATAGTGGTCACTCTCTAAAAGATGATTCACCAGCATCCTTTCAAACTGCAGTAAACTGTGCTACTGGTTTTGAGTGGCTTGTGGTCTGGGGGATGAGTTGCAGTGAATGATCCCACTGCTACCCAGGGGTGATGACTCATGCTGCAGCGTTTCATGAGTGCAATGTGTCTGATGGTTCTGCTCTAATGCCTCAAGTAAATGTTACAGTCCCCAGCCACGTGGCCTGCATGAGATAAAAAATAGACGTGTGAATCACAGAATGGGAGGGACCTCTGGAGATTGTCGAGTCCGACCCCCCTGCCAGAGCAGGGTAAAACTAGAGCAGAAATGCATCCTGACAGGTCTTGAAAGTCTCCAGAGAAGGAGACTCCCCAACCTCTCTGGGGAGTCTATTCCAATGCTCTACAACTCTTACAGTAAAGTTCTTCCTCATGTTGAGGTGGAACTTCTGCACTCCAGCTTGAATCCATTGCCCCTCATCCTGTCACAATGGACAAGTGAGAAGAGGTTGTCCCTGCCTTCTTGACACCCAGCCCTCATATATTTATAGACATTAATTAGATCACCTCTCAGTCTTCTCCTCTCCAGACTACAAAGTTCCAGGGTCTCTCAGCCTTGAGATAAATAGGGTTAAAACAGCAATGCTCAGTAACATTCCTTGTTTTGGAAACAGTATGTTCAAGTTCTGCTATCAAGAGGTAAGGAAGGTCTGGGTGACTTCTTCAACTCACATGAGAAGGGCTTCTCCTTATTAGTTGGGTCTCCAATCCACCCGTGGTCCTCAGGAAAGTTTCTACTTATCTGGGGAAGATGAGCAAGTAGATCCCCCCACCCCTCAATGTATTAATATATGCAAAACTTATTCACTGATAGCAAATAACTCTGTGTATGTGCAACAATATGTGTGAGGCAACGTGCTGCTATTTAGCAAACTACCAAAAAAAAAAAAAAAGTCACATTGCACAAGCTCCACAGTTTTTCTTTGTGTGCATTTAAAAATGAACATTGGCAGTTTGAAGCTCTGCCCCTTTGTTTGACTCTACTCACTTTGTTTGACTGGATAGGACTCGATTTATTTATATTTAATGTGGTTTTTTATATTTAAAAATTCCCTATAGCCACAGAGATGTGACAAATACTTATCAAGTTCTTTGGAGTTTCTCTAAATTTATTAATATGTAAAGAAAAGCCCTTATGCATTTAAGGGCTATCCTGACAAATGTCGTCTTAAGACATCATAACAAAAGTCTTCGGGTGGCAAACGTAATTAATCATTCTAATTAAAGGCATTATGGTGCTCTAAGCAGAAAGGAAAAACTGGGATTGTGCAGTGGTTAGAAAAAGCAAGACTGATATTTTTAAATTTTTTTTAGGCAGCCTTAAGAGAATTTGAAAAATAATGAAAATGAACATTTTTACTGAAAACTAAACTGGTTATTTTTGAAATATTAGTAATGGGCATAAATTGTTATTCAGACACAACTGAGTAAGTTTCTGTGTGCCACTAGAAGCTGAAAAAGTATTATTCCTGACTGTTTTTAATGGTCATATAACGTGTTCATTGCATCACTGAAGCACTCAGGGTAAAATGCCAAATGCAGGACATTCTCTAACTATTTTGTTTTTTTTCCTTATGGATCTTGGGATTCTCAGTAGGTGTAGAATGAGTTCAGAAGGCACTAGTGAGAATTCCTTTAAACTATTTCATTCTACTAACACCTCGTTCTTTATTTGAATTGTATTTTAATAAAAGAAAAAAAAAAAAAGGTTTCCTGAAATAACCTGAAAGGTGTGATAAAGATCTACATGAAGTCCAACTTCACATTACACTTCAAGAGTCGAACAGGCTGAAATACTGTTTATTTTCTTTTTCCAGTTATTACTTGGTGTAGAAATTGAAGAGCTGTCCTCTGTGGTTATGCCATGCTTTTCTTTTCTTTTTTCTTTTCTTTCTCTTTTCTTTTCTCTTTTCTTTTCTCTTTTCTTTTTCTTTTCTTTTCTCTTTTCTTTTTCTTTTCTTTTTTCTTTTCTCTTTTCTTTTTTTTCTCTTTTCTCTTTTTTTTTTTTT
>JAAGNO010008843.1:0-12536 GCA_033439905.1 Ceryle rudis
GGCGGGGGCTCCCTGGGGCCCCACATTCCTCCTGCGCCTGGGCTTTGAGTCAGCAGCCCTGGCGCTGCCCAGACGCGCCCGCGCTCCTGGCCTTGCATTGCTCAGCCCTCCCCGGCGCTCCCTTCCCCGTGGCAGTGGGATGGTGATAACTAGATTTGTCCCTTGTCCTGGCTGGTGTCTGTGCTGAGGACTGGCCAAATCATTACCCCGGTGCCCTGTGATAAGGTGAGGGAGCTGCGGCAGCTCCCTAGGTGCCATGTGTTGTCCCCCTGACCTTGCCTGCAAGGAGGGACATGCTTCCTCTTCTGGCATGGTGTGGCCATGCTGCAGCCATGCCTCCTCTGTGCCATTGTCTTTGCCATCCCGAAGGACTTCCTGGCGGAAAGACCGGCCTTTCCGGAGTCCCATGTGCTCTCCCACCAGCCTAGATCCCCCTCTGGGATGCACCCAGTGCTGGTCCCAGCTCATCCTCCTTTCTTGGGGGGGTGGGGTGTCTCCCACTTTGCCACTGAGACCCCTACTTCTGGGGTGTTTGGGGTGAGGTGGTGGCCGGGCTGTCTGCTGGACATACCACAGCTGTGCTGCAGAGACTGAGGCCTCGCTGCCGGCTCAAAGGTTGGCTGGGAGGGCCATAGGTGTTTACACAACTGCAGGGGCCCTGGTGCTGGCAGCAGCTGCATTGTACCCAGTGACTCTTGCCTTTACTTTCCTGCACTGAGTGAGGTTTGCAGGAATCACCCTGACCCCTTGTTCCAGCACCCCCATGGTGCTGGGGTGGGATTGGGTCCTGCAAGGAGCGTGTCTGTTTCTCTATCTGTCCCCCACCTGGCACTGGGAGACCTTCCAAAGCACTTGTGCACCCATGTGCTGGGAACAAGAGGCCAGTTGCTGCCAGCCCTGTGCACACCCATCCAAGGGAAATCCCTGCTTCCTGTGCTGGAGGTGGGGCTGAAGGGTTTTCTGCCTCCTCTCCCCAAATATTTGGAGGTATCAAGGTGTGATGTGCTGTGAGGAAGCATTTCTTGTCCCCTCAGAGGTCCTCCTGGACACCATCACACTTCCCACCCTCTCCCCAGGGCAGCCTGCTTGGCTCTGCACCCCCAGAATGAGGTGGAGGGCATTGGGGTGGGTGCACCTGTTGTTTCCTGCTCGTCCCTGTTATTTGGGGGTGTCAAGGTATGATGTGCTCTGGAGAAGCAGCTCCTGTCCCCTCCCAGTGCTTTCTACCCACCATCACACCTCTCCCACCTTCTCCCTGGGGCACTTCCAAAGGAGGTAGAGGATATCAGAGGGGGTGGACCCATTGTCATCCCCCCTTATTATTTTGGGTTGTTATGATGTGACATGCTCTAGGGAAACGGCTCCTGTTGCCTCCAAAGGCATTTTTTCCACCATTACACCCTGCTAACCCTCTCCCCAGGGCAGCCTGCCTGGCTCTGCACCCTCAAAATGAGGTGGAGGGCATTGGGGTTGGTGCACCTGCAGACCCCACCTCCATCACCCCCTCACTCAGCCCCCCCTTCTTTGCCTCCCCAGGCTACTGGTGGGGGCTCCCCGAGATGTGGAGCCATCGAACAGCACGCGGACAGGGGCTGTCTATGCCTGTCCTCTCACTGCTTCCACCAGCGACTGCCAGCGGCTTGACATTGAGCTGAAGAGTATGTGGGCACCCTGAAACACCCCCCCAACCCTTGATACAGGGTGGGGTCTGGGGGTGGGGGTTCCCTGCTCTCATGCTTTCTTCCTTGCCCAGGTGAGCCAGACAAGGCCATTATCAATGACATGTGGCTGGGGGTGACAGTGGCCAGTCAGCGACAGCCAGCGGGGAGGGTGCTGGTGAGTGCATGCACACCCCAATATTTCACACACATGTGCTGGTGGGGTGACAGGGGGCATGGAACCCTCTCCCAGTGGTGTGTTCTGATGTGAATGGGCTGAAGCTCTTGGGACCATCTTGGAAACATCTCAGATGCTCTTGGGAGCATCTCACGAGCATCTCAGATGCGTTCAGGAGCATCTTGGGAATATTTCAGATGTTCTTGGGACCATCTTGGGAACATCTCAGGTGCTCTTGGATGCTGGGACAACATCATACCCTGTAGACCATTACAGCCAGCATGATGCTGTGATGTATGGGCTGTGTACATGACAGGGCAGCATCTGTACATATGGCCTGATGCCAAGATGGGGCAGAGGCAGTAAAAGGGGCAAAGGCTGGTAGCCTTGGGAAGGAGGGGACAGCACCCCTGCATGGGGGGTGCCACAGGCACTGAGGTGGGTGCTGGGCTGTCCCGGCAGGCCTGTGCCCACCGTTACACCAAGGTGCTGTGGTCGGGCAGCGAGGACCAGCGGCGCATGGTGGGCAAGTGCTATGTGCGGGGCAATGACCTGCACCTCAACATCAGTGACGAGTGGCAGACCTACCACAATGAGATGTGCAACTCCAACACGGACCCATTTGAGACTGGCATGTGTCAGATGGGCACCAGTGCTGGCTTCACCTCCAACATCATCTATTTTGGGGCACCTGGTGCCTATAACTGGCAAGGTGTGTGGGCCTGGGGAGGGGCAGGTGCTCAACCCCATGCCCTGGGGCTGTCCATCCCCCAGTGTGGGTTTAACACCCCCCCCCTCCCCCCCCGCACTGTTGCAGGTACCAACTACATGCTGCAGCGGGAGATGTGGGACCTGCATGACTCCTCCTACCCTAACGCGAAGAATGGCAATACCTATATAGGTGGGAGGCAGGGGAGGCTTCTGTGGGGTGAGGAGGAAGTTTGGGGGATGTGGATGGAGGCGGAACCTTGGGGTTGGATGTTAAAGGGGTGTGGGAGGCTTGGAGACCCCCCATGGATGGTGTGAGTGGAGGTATGGTGGTTATACTATGGTGGTCAGAGGGCTGGAGGGAGTCATGGAATCATTGAATCATTTTGGTTGGAAGAGACCCTTCAGGTCAAGTCCAGCTGTTCCCCCAGCACTGCCAGGTCACCACTAAACCATGTCCCTCAGCACCACATCTCCATGGCTTTCAAAGTCTTCCAAGGATGGGGACTCCACCCCTGCCCTGGGCAGCCTGGGCCAGGCCTGGACAGCCCTCAAGGGAAAGAAATTGTTCCTCAGCTCCAACCTAAACCTCCCCTAGGGCAACTTGACGCCATTTCCTCTTGTTCTGTTGCTTGTCCTTTGGGAGCAGAGCCTGACCCCACCTGGCTCCAACCTCCTGTCAAGGGAGCTGTCGAGAGCCAGAAGGTCTCCCCTGAGCATTCTTTTCTTCAGGCTCAGCAAGCCCAGGTCCCTCAGCCACTCCTCACCACACTAGTGCTTCATACTCTTCCCCAGCTCCATTGCCCTTCTCTGGCCACACTCCAGCCCCTCAATGTCCTTCTGGGAGTGAGGGGCCTAAAACTGACCCCAGAATTTGAGGGGTGGCCTCCCCAGTGTCTAGTCCAGGGGGGTGATCCTTGCCCTTGTCTCACTGGCCACACCAGTGCTGACACAAGCCAGGATGACGGTGGCCTTCTTGTTCACGTGGGCACACACTGACTCATTTTCAGCCTCCCACCGACCAACCCTCCCATGTGCTTTCCCACGGGGCACTTTCCAGCTGCTCTGCCCCAGCTTGGAGTGTTGTAGAGGGTTGTTGTGACCCAAGGGCAGGACCCGGCACTTATCCTTGTTGAACCTCATCCCACTGGCCTCAGCCTATCGATCCAGACTGGCCAGATCCCTCTGTAGAGCCTCCTACCCTCAAGTAGGTCAACACACCCACCCAAGTTGGTGTCATCATGGTGGGAGGACAGGGGAGTCTAGGGATGCTGGGGGGGTGGTTCCTGTGCTGGGTTGGAGGGCATGGGGTGTCAGAGGGTTGCTGTGTTGGCCCCCATCTCACTGAGGGGTGGTTGGTGGCAGGGTACACGACAGAGGTAGGCAGTGCGGTGCTGCAGCAGGATGCGGTGACGGTGGTGACAGGCGCTCCCCGGTTCAAGCACGTAGGGGCCGTGTACCTGCTGAGCCGCAACCCCCAGCAGACCCTGCAGAAGAGCCTCCTCCTCCCTGGCCACCAAGTTGGCTCCTACTTTGGCAGTGCCGTGGCCTTGGCAGATCTCAACAATGATGGGTGAGGACAGGGGATTGGGACCCCCCAGCTCCATGGGGGGGTCTCGTTTGGGGCATCCCACAGCTCAAGGGTGTCTGTGGGTCATAGCATGGAGTGGGGGGCACAATTCTGGGAGTGGGGAGTTTTTTGGGGCAATTGTCTTTTCATGGCTCTGGGGGGGTCCCCACCACTTCTGGTGTGTTGAGGGGGTTGTGTCATAGCCCTGAGCCCCAACCAGCACCTTGGCCCCACAGGTGGCAGGACCTGGTGGTGGGGGCCCCTTATTACTTCCAGCGGAAGCAGGAAGTGGGGGGCGCAGTTTACATCTACATGAATGAGGTGGGGGACTTCCAGCCTGACCCCAGCCTGGTCCTCACCGGCCCCAGCTACTCAGCTTTTGGCTTCGCCGTAGCCAGCATCGGGGACATCAACCAGGACGGCTTCCAGGGTGAGGGGCTAGGGACCCTGGTGGGAGGAGCCATGGTGGGGGGTGCAGCAGGGCTGCCTTGGGGTTGTGGGTGTCTTCAGGTAAGAGGGGATCCCACTTGCGGGGATGCAGTGGGTCTCTGGAAAGGTTTGGGGTGAAGAGAATCTGAGAATCCCAGCATGGTGGGGGCTGGAAGGGACCTCTGAAGATCACCTGGTGCCACCCCCCCTGCTCCATCCAGCAGGGTCACCCAGAGCAGGGGGCCCCAGCATCACAGTGTCCAGGCAGGTGTGGAGTCTCTCCAGAGAAGGAGACTCCACAACCACTCTGGTCAGCCTGGGCCAGGCTCTGACACCCTCATACCAAAGTTTCTTCTCCTGATCAGATGGAACCTGCCGCGTTCCAGTTTGTGCCCATTACCCCTTGTCCAGTTGCTGGGTACCACCGACAAGAGTCTGGCTCTATCCTCCTGCCCCCTGGGACCTCTTTAGCTCTTGATCAGCACTGATCAGATCCCCTCTTAGGTTTCTTCAGGCTGAACAGGCCCAGGACTCTCAGCCTTTCCTCAGCACAGAGATAATGCTAGGCCCCTCAGCATCTTTGGAGCCTCTGCTGGACTCTCTCTAGTAGTTCCCTGTCTCTCTTCAACTGGGGAGCCCAGAACTGGACCAAATAGTCCACAGGTGGCCTCACTAGGGCAGAGCAGAGGGAGAGAAGAACCTCCCTCCACCTGCTGCCCACACTTCTCCATGCCCCCCAGTTACCTTCAGCCTTCTTGGCCACAAGGGGATGTTGCTGGCTCATGGGCATCTTGTACACCAGCACTCCCAGGTCCTTCTCTGCAGAGCTGCTTCCCAGCAGCTCAACCCCTCTCCTGAGCTGGTCCATGGGGTTACTCCTCTCCAGGTGCGGGACCCTGTACTTGCCCTTGTTGATTCCCATTAGGTTCCCCTCCACCCAATGCTCCAGCCTGTCCAGGTCAGAAGGACATGGGGAGACATCTTGGTGGGGGGAGTGCATTCAAGGAGAGGGGTTGGGTGTGGAGGGGTTGAGGAGGAGTTAAGGAGGTGTTGGGGGTACAGTGGGGCAGCCCCTACCTCATCCTCCTGGGGCTGACCCTGCTTTTCTCCCCGCAGATGTGGCTGTGGGAGCTCCTTTTGAGGGGCCTGGCAAGGTCTACATCTACCACAGCAGTGCCAAAGGGCTGCTGGACAAACCCCGGCAGGTAATGGGGGAGCCCCTCACCATGGCACTGGATCCCCTCTGAGCATCCCATGCTCCAGGCTGAGATGCAGAGGTTTGACCCCCAAATCCATGGGGCTGCGGAGCAATGAGTGATGCCATTTCCACCTCCCCCAAATCCAGGTGATCAGTGGATCAGATCTGGGCCCCGCTAGCATGCAGACCTTCGGGTACTCACTGAGTGGGGGGCTGGACGTGGACGGGAACTCCTACCCTGACCTACTGGTGGGCAGCTTGGCTGAGAGGATCATCCTACTCAGGTAAGGGACCTGGCACTGGTCGGTATCCTGCATCCCCCTGCCCTCCTGGACACCTCCTAGGGATGGATCCTGCCCCTGCCAGCCCCCTGGGGCAGCAGGGTGGGCATGGGGTGATGAGCCCAGCTTCACAAGCCGGCACCAAGCAGGGAGCTGCTGCAGGGGGAGCTCAGCCAACCTCCCATCTCTGCCTAGAGCTCGACCAGTGATCAACATCTTGAACAAGACCTTCACGGTGACCCCCAGCAAGGTGGACCCGACCCAGTGCACACCCCATTCTTGGTGAGCCCCCTCTTGCCCCCTCCAGTGCAGCCATTCCTGATCATGGCACTGGCTGTGGCTTCACTCATGGGCCCTTTCCACATCCCCCCCAGCATCACGGTCACCATCTGCTTCTCCTACAACCAGAGCGCAGGAGACCCCAAGTACAAGGAGAAGATCAGTGAGTGCTGGGGGTGATGTGCACTCATGTGTGCGAGCACACATGTAGTCATGCACATGTGTTGGCTTGTGGAGTTGCAGACACGTGTGTGCACAAGAAGTGTGTGTGAGCATGTTTAGGGGAGAACGTGCACATTTGTCGGCATGTGGGGATGCATGTGTGTGTGAAGGGTGTGTGTGAGCATGTAAAGACATGCACACATGCCAGTGTGTGGGGATGCACGCATGTGTGGGGGGTGTGAGCACATGAGGACACGCACATTTTTTGATGTGAGGCTATGCATGAGTGTGCAGAGTCTGTGTGAACATATGTTTAGGGAGAACGTGCACATGTGTGTGAGCAGAGTGCATGAGCATGTCTTTGGGGAGGTCACACAGATATGTCAGCATGTGGGGATGCACATGTGTGAGCACAGGGGATGTGCATGAGCACATGTGAGGACATGCAGACATGTCGATGTGTGGGGATGCACATGTGCACACCAGGGTTGGGCTGGAGGCACATGCATGGGCACACCCAATCCCCCTGCTCTCTCCGCAGCCCTGGAGTACATTCTGGAGGCTGACAAGGACCGGCACCCCCCCAGGGTCAGGTTTTTGGGGACTCACTTGGCTACCTACCGTGGCACCTTCTCCATGCCCGAGACCCGCTGTGAGTCCAAGGAGCTCCTGCTGCTGGTGAGCGTGTGGGCAAGGGCATGTGTGTGTGCGTGAGTGCATGTGTGTGTGCACTGAGGGTTGCTCTACACGTGGTGCCAGAGCTGGGGGACTAGCTCCTGGGAGATGGGGAGAGGGATGGTGGGCTGTGAAGGCTCTTGGGAACAGCAGGGCCAGGAAAAGATGTGGAAGTCCATCCGTCCTTCCATCCATCCCTTTATCCATCCATGCACCCGTCCACCCATCCTATCATCCATCCTCTCCCTCCCGTGATGGGTTTGTTGGGTCTCTCAGGCAGGAGCTGGATGCCCAGAGGTGGCTGGGTGCTGGAGCTGGAGGGTGGGGGTGGGGAGGGAGACAGGGCTTTGCTGTGATTTCTGCCACCCTGCAGGACAACATCCGAGACAAGCTGCACCCCATTGTGCTCTCCTTGAACTACTCATTGGTGGAGAAGCCAAGGACCTTCCAGCTGGGTCCTCGATCCCTTGATGCCTTCCCCGTCCTCAACCAGGACCAGTCCCATGAAAATGAGACCAAGGTACTGGGTTGGGCATGGTGATGGAGATGTGAGCCTGGCCTGGAGGTGTGGGAGAATGCTCACAGGGACAAGACTCACTGGGATGTCCCTGTCCCTCCAGATTGAGTTCCAGAAGGAGTGTGGCTCTGACAACAAGTGCTACAGCAACCTCCAGCTCCAGAGCAGCTTTGTCACTGACCAGAACCAACCCCTGCCCAGGTGCCAGTGGTCCCTCTGAGTCCCCACCCACCTCTCCACCCCTCTGTGCCTTCTCTGTGGCCACAGGTCACCCCTCAGCCCTTCTCTGGGCCGTGCTGGAGGTGGTGGTGGTGTCTCCATCCCACTGGTGTGCTGAGCAGGGCCGGTGTCTGTGCAGGCTGAACGGTACCCAAGTGCTGCAGTACAGCCGGGATGTGCGGAAGCTCTATCTCAGCATCAACATCACCAATGTACCCACCACCCCTACCAATGGCGAGGATGCCCATGAGGCACTGCTCAACATCACGGTGCCTGCCAGCCTCTTGCCCTCCTCTGTCCGCCCGGTAGGTGACAGGCATGGCTGTGGCATCCTCATTGCTGACTGGAGAATACACAAGAATGAGGGTGGTCTCTGCTGAGATCTTCCTCACCCTCTTCTCCTTTCCAGAGCGGAGCTTGTACCTTTTCAGAGATGGTGCTATGTGAGCTGGGCAACCCTTTTAAGAGGAAACAGAGGGTGAGTGTTCCCCGCCCAGCCACCCCCCAGCCCTTTCTGGTGGCTCAGCAGGCAGGTGGGGGTCCAGCTGAGCTGCTCCATGGTCCCTCTCTGCTGCAGGCAGAGCTGATCATCACCTTCGAGGCCATTGGGATCATGCTGGACACACGAGAGGTCTTGGTGTGGCTGGACCTGTCCACGTGAGTATCCCTGGGTTGGTTGAAATGAGCTGGGAAGAGGATGCCTGGAATGATGTCAGTTCCTCTTCCACTTCCTGGAAAGTTGGTGGTGGGTCAGGATTATATCCAGTGGCCTGATAATCTAGAAGGGACTGGGAAGCTGGCAGGGCTCTCGGGATGGGCAGGGTGGGGACCCCATGGCTCCTGCTGGAAGTGGGGAGGGGTTGCCCCACACTGCCTGGATGCTGTTGAGTGGTGGGAGATGATGACTCCAGGGGCCTTGGCAGGCAAAGCACCCAGGAGGACCTGCAGCCTGTTCTGGCCAAGCTGCTAGTGGATTACAGCATCCAGTCCTCACTGACCATGTGAGTCCCCCCCATCTGCCCCAGCCAAATTTGGCTGTGTGGGGAGTGGGCATAGCCCCCTCAGTGTCCCTAGAAGTGCTCCGTGCCCCTCTCACCGTGCTTGTCCTCCCTTTTCTGTCTCCAGAGCTTCCTCCCATGTCCAGTCACACTTCAGTGGGATGGTGGTGGGTGAGTCAGCCATGCAGAGAGAGCAGGATGTGGGCAGCCCCCTCAGCTTTGACTTTCAGGTGAGCTGAAGCGGCTGGTGCCTGGAGAGGAGAGGAGTGGTCAGGAGCACTGGTCTCCATCTTCTGCTCTGCTTGGCAGGTGACCACCAAGGGTGAGTCGCTGGGTGACCTGGGCACCATTGTGCTGGGCTTTGAGTGGCCCTATGAGATCCCCAATGGCAAGTGGCTCCTGTACCCCACTGAGATACTCATCAACAGCAACGAGACCTGCCAACCCCCCGCGGGGGTTATTAACCCCCTCAACCTCACTGTGAGTGTCCTTAACCCCACTGTGAGGGTCCTTTCAGCGCTGTCAGCTGCCCCAGGCTCTGATGGGGGCTCTTTCCACACACCCCTTCAGCTGCTGGAGGACCAGGCTCCATCCCGGCACAGACGGGAGCTGGAGGCCCCCGAGCTGGTAGAGCCCCCCATCACCCTGGCCACTGCCAAGAAAGCCAAGTCGGAGGTGGTGCTGGTGAGTAGGTGCTGCAGGGGGTGGGGTCCGGCAGCACATGTCCCCCCATCAGGACCACCCTGCATGCTGCTTCTTGGCAACAGTGTGCTGGGGGATCTTGTTGTCCCTCTGATCCTCTGGATTGTCTCCCAAGAGCTGCTCCAAGGGCACTGCTCGCTGCATCTGGTTCGAGTGTCCCCTGCTCCACACCCAGCACCCCACCACCTTCAGCATCCGCGCCCGGGTCTGGAACAGCACCTTCATCGAGGTGGGTGGGGGGCAAAGGGGGGAAGTCAGGGCTGGGCTGCTGCCTTTGGGGATGGTGCTGAAACAGGGCACTGAGTTTTCCAGGTCTCAGCTCAGTGCCTAATGCCTGTCCTTTACTCCTTCCGTCATCCATGTGCCCCTTGCCATTGTCCACATCTCTCCACTTCCATCATCCATGTCCCCCCATCATCCACATACCCCCAGGAATACTGGGATTTTGACCGGGTGAAGGTGGATGGCACAGCGACGCTTTTCCTCCGGACCCATGTCCCCACCATCAACATGAGGAATCACACGGTGCGGGTGAGTGATACCAGAGCCTCTTACTGGGATAAGCTGGGAGCAACTGGGGCCACTAGGAGCTCTTCCCTTGATGAGGCTCTTCTTGGTCCTTCCAGTTCTCTGTGGACGTGGACTCAGAGCTGACAGAGGAGCAGCCAGCTGAGATCTCACTGTGGCTGGTGCTGGTGGCTGTGGTGGCTGGGCTGCTGCTGCTGGGACTCATCATCCTTCTGCTCTGGAAGGTGAGGGGGGGTCCAGGTCCCCCTCCCCTGGGGGGAGCCCTGTTGAGACCTGATGGGCTTGTGTCACTGGTGGCTACCATCCTCCCTGTCTGGCTGTGGAGTGTTTGGGAGTGGTGGCTGGAAGGTGCCCTCCTGGGGTGGAAGGTTGCCCCCCCCAAGTGAAGGTGTCTGACTGCAGAATGATGATGAGGAGCACAGAAAATCGCAACTTATTCCATGGTGCAAAATATTTTGGAAGCTGCAAAACCCCACACAGAGCAGGGCTGGACAATGGCACCTCCTTACCCCATGGCTCCCATGCCTGCGCTGCAGTGACTGGGGGGACTGGGGGTGTCTCCAATCCCCTGGGGACTCCACTCTCTGGCCAGGAGTGGTTATGTGGCTCCATGGGGCCACCTGCCCTGCATCATCCCTAGGGGTGAGGGTGCAATGGAGTAGCTCACCACCCTGTGGGGGTGGCCAAGAGCCCCCCTGGCCCCTCTTCTGGCCCCCCCGACCCATGTCACCTCCTTCCTCACAGTGTGGTTTCTTCCGGCGGGCCAATACGAGGGCCATGTACGAAGCCAAGGGGCAGAAGGCAGAGATGAGGATCCAGCCTTCGGAAACCAAGCGGCTGACAGATGACTACTAATGGGGGGGGCAGCCCTGCTGCTCCCCCCCCGGGCGCCTGAGCCACCTGCTTGGTAATGCCCCATGGGGGCTGGCTGCAGCTGCATCTTCTTCCTCTTCAGCCTCCTCTCCTCTTCCTCACTGTCTCATCTCTCCTGCCAGGTTCTACAGGGTCTCTACAGGGCACAGGGGGCTCTGTGGGGTCTCTCTAAGCAGCCCCAGGACTGCTGCTCACTCTGCCTCTGCTCTTCACTGTCTCAGGGGTCTCTCCTTTGCCCCATGCTGATCCTTTTCCCCTCCCTCTCTCCTCACCAGTGTGACTTCTTCCAGCGGACTCGCTACTACCAGATCATGCCGAAGTACCATGCAGTGAGGATCCGGCATGAACAGCGCTACCAGCCTGGCGCCCTCCTGCCCCGCCAGCGCAAGAAACACTGGGTGACCAAATGGCAGGAGCCAGAGAAGTACTACTGACTCCCCCACCCAACCTTCCCACCCCCAGCTCCCCTGTTGCTAGGGGAACACGAGGACTCATGATTGACTTTGCACAAGTGCATCTCCCCCTGCCCCAGTTCACCTCAACCCCTCAGATGCGGCCGAATCCTGGCACTGGCTTCCGCACACTCCTCTTCACTTGCCCGCACTCGCCAGGGTACAGCTTGGCTTGTGCACGCTGATGGGGGTGAGCCCCAACTGTGCCTCCCCTCTCCTTCCCCTAATTCCCCAAACTGACAGCTGATGGTCTCCAGTGCCTTCCCTCCACGCAGACACTCCTCCCACCGTGTCTCGCATACAGGCACATGCCTTTGCACACTGGGACACACTTAAAACACAGGCACGCAATCTCACCACTGCATTCTGCCCTCCCTCGATGATGGATGTGGGACTCTCCTCTGCTGTCACCATCCTAGGGTGGGGATGGGAGGGGTGGGAGCTCATTTCTTTTTTCCCTGCCTCCTCCTCCCCAAACCCCTGCAAGGGGCTGATTCTGCATGTTCACCCCTCTGCCTCAGACGCAACTTTGGCTTGGGGGGTTGGGCGCAGAGCATGAGTCCGTGTTCCCCCCCCCCCCTTATGCCCCGAGGTCTATCCCCCCCCACAGATGCAGCCCCAGGGCTTACATTATTCCCTGTCTCTTCTCACGTTTTGGTGTTGAGCCGGTACTGGGGGCTTAGGGGTGGTTCATGCACCCCAGCCTCTGCTATTCCTCCCCTGTCACCCCGTTGGGGTCCAATAAAGCCTTGCTGGGGGCTTTGTAACCTCCTGGCTCCTCTGTGTCGTGGCTGACGGCACTGTGGGGAAAGAGGGCTGATGAGGAAAGGGGATATATGTGGGGAGGGGGGAATACCCTGGACAGAAAGGGTGGGATATGAAGCACCCCGGGGGGCGATAATTCCTCCGGGGTGTGCGGGGGGAAAAATGCCTCACGTGGGGGAGAGAATGTGGGGGGGTAATACCCCAGGGGAGTAGGATCTCGGGGAGGGGTAGTAGCAGGGCCGGGCTCAGTCCCCGGGCAGGAGTCGCTACCGGGCAGCGAAGGGTTAAAGGAGGCTCCGGGCTGCGAGAAATTCCACCCGGGGGCGTGGCCATGGTCCTGTAAT
>JAAGNO010008845.1:0-15797 GCA_033439905.1 Ceryle rudis
GTCGAGCGCCGCCTTTCTCCCGGCCGGAGGCAGCTGCGCGGCGCTTGCCCATCGCCACCCGGACCAAGCTCGCGAGCGCGCCAGGGCCGCCATTTTTAGTCACCATAGTGACGGGTCCTGGCATCGCGGGGACTCCGGGAGGCCTCGGGCCTCGCCCTGCAGCCCGGCGTGAGCCGCCGGCTTTCCCGCCGCCCTCCCTTTGGGTCTTCTTCCGTCAACCCTCCACGGACTCCCGTGGGGTCTGGAGTCAGCCCATGGCTGGGGAGGGAGACAAGAGGAAGCGCTTTATTTCAGCTACGGCTGCTAACTACTTCGGGCTGGATCCGGCTGTCGGTCCAGCTGCCCTGGCCGCGGGGCTCCATTCCCGGCCGGAGCTGACCAACTTCCTCGACGACGGCAATGAGTTCCTGCTCGTTGTGCAGCGCTCGGGCACCCAGCTCACCGCATCCAACAAGGTACGGCAGCGCCCCGCCGTCATTCTGCCGCCGCCTATAGATCCAGCGTGTCCACCGCATCCCAGTTCGCGAGTGGGGATGCAGAGCCTGAGGTCCAACCCAGGTTTAGTGGTCACAGAAGACTGGTATCTGATTTGGGAGACGTCTTCCTACTGCAAATATCCATGCTGGTCTCAGTGTCTGCTGCATAAATTACTGGCCCAATAGTCTGTGAAGACCATGTGGTCAGCTGTGTGAGGTACTTGTTAGTGGATTGTGTCCATGCTGATACGTAGTTGTAGTGTGTAGCTGTGTGAATGTAATGCAGCTTGGAGAATGGCATGTTATCTTGCTGCAGATGCCTGGTGGATTGTATGGATTGTTTCTGGGCAAGAGTATGTGCAGATGACTGGAAGGATTACATTGCCAATATCCATGCAGGAAATGTGGCCCAATATGTGGCACATTAGCAGATGTCCCAAACTGGATGTTTGTCCAGTCATGCATTTTACAGATGGATGTGTTCAGCTGTGTGAGGTGAAATGCAGTGCTCTGACTGTGTTCATCGAGTGATTTGAGTGATACTGGTGGGTGTGATGTGCAGTAAACATTACCACAGAATCAGGACGTGGTGTGGTGCCTACCACATAGAGCATACAGGTAAATAGTTGGTCTTGATGTGCATCCCATCATACTGCAGTCACACCAGGGATGTGGTGTAATGGGTGTTAATATGTGAACTGCTGTGTGGACCAGTAACTTACCTCCTGTGTAGACTGTGAAGTCTAGTGCATGCTATATTCATGGTGGAATGAACAGTTACATGCACCAGTTTTTGAGGTGTGTTGCTGAGCCACTGTCTAATAAAAGCCACTGTCAGCAGCTGTGGAAGATCGGATGCATGTGGGCTGTAAGGTATACCTGTTGTCTCAGTGAAAAGTTGCCTGTAGGTGTTAGGCTAAAGATTTGATAAGAAAGTAAAACTGATACTGTCCAGTAAAATTGAAAGCTGTTCTTACTAGCCCTCTGTTTCTTTTAACAGATGTATACAGTTGCACAGAATCTGGGATTTCAGTTAGCCTATCTTTTTGGTTTTGCTTTATGAAATGTTTGATAATGTTATCCTGTTTTATGAATTCTCCTTTGCCACAAATAATTTCAAGAACTGATTCTATGGCAGTTTTTGGAGCTTTATCCATAAGCTGGATTGTGAGGGAACAAGAGTCATGGTACAATTTGTGATCCTTATGGTGAAGGAGCATGCCTTTCTCTGTCCTTGAGAAATCTGAGAATTGCAGTATTTTATTTATCTATTTAAATAGTATTTACAGAGTCAGGAGGAAAATACTGAATATTTGGGAAAATATTCCCAAAGTTGTGTAGCATAAAAATGCAGTAAAAAAGAGAAACTTCAGCTTTTTCTAGGCGCAAGGTGGAGTTTCTGGTTTGTCACCAGAAAGTAGTAAGTGGTGTTTTCAAAATCAAAATATTGTAAGTAATTATGTTATTTACAGATACTTTGTGATGAAAAAGGCATTATGTATTTGATGTAGGAATTCAGGTTCCTGTGGACTTGGGAATAAATACAATGAGTTTTCATCTTCTGTGCAAATCAGATACTACCACAATATTATCAGTTCACAGAAAGTAATTTATGTATTATATATATTATACAGTATTTTATATTTTTTCTTGATGTAAATAAATTGTGTAAATGATGTACAGAATATAGTGTAAAATGCATTCAATTACAGTTTTCTAAACAATCCTGTCTTCTTGATTATTACAGATTGAAGCTACTGATTCAAAGAATAATGTGTTGGTGTTTTTTAAGCTGCGACCAGATGTAATTACAGAAGATAATCTTCATAGTAATATTCTTGTGTCATCTATGCTAGATTCACCAATTAACACCCTTTATCAAGCTGTACGACAGGTTTTTGCACCGGTATTACTGAAGGTGAGCAATACACCAATTTAAAAGTTCTGCAGATTTATCTCGAAACATTGAAATTCCATAGATTGTTAACTATTTGGAGATAACTATTTTATGTTTTAAAAATAAAATATTTTAAGAGTTTAAATAATGGATGATAGTACTAATGTTTAAGTTAAAGAAAGTACTTCACTTTTCATCAGTAAGGATGAGAGCAGGCTTCTGGTTATACATGTACCTGACTAGAGGTGTGGGACACACTGGGCAGTGGTGGTTGATGGAGACAACAGCTCCTTACCTCCTTTCCACCAATAATTTGTTTTGTGTCTTTTCATTGCTTTAGATATTCTTCTATTTTCTATTAAATGCACAGGTCTGTATTGTGCAAACTATAACTATTTAATATGTGGCAGATATATGTTCTAGACTCCAGATTAATTTATACAGCTGCAGTTTTCGTAGTTGTGCTTTGCTTTAAATGTTCTGAGGCTTTTTCTTCTGTTCCATTACAGAATATATTTCCTTTGTGGATTTTTGACAAAAAAAAATATAAAAAATACTATGGCTGCATTTCATAAGCTGAACAAGCCGAGTTTCAGCTTTTAAATATTTTACATTTCTTGTATGTCTTAATATTAATAAATAATTTAGAAAAGCACAATAACTTTAATAGGTGATTCTAGCATTTTCCAAATCCTACTTTAGAAATAGATTGCAAATGTATTTAACTTAAGAGAATTCATTAACAAAGAATTGTAACCACATTTTCAGGATGCCTTTATTTATCCAACAACTGACTTTTGATTTTGTGCCTTTTTTTTTTTTTTTTTACAGTATTATTCTGAATTGTTTAGTGAAAAGAATGAGGTGCTTTTCCTTGACTTTAAGAAAAATAAATTATTACCTTTTCATTATGTGGTTGGTTACTGATATTAATCCAAATAATAATATATATATTTTTGTAAGAAAATTGTAGTTTTTCTCTCAGAAGTCACAATTAAAAAAAAAAAAAATGTTGCAGGATGAGAGATGGAGTAAAACATTTGATCCCAAACTTCAGAAACTTTTAAGTGAGCTTGAAGCTGGCTTGAGCACTGTTCTCAGAAGATCAGATCCTAATTACAGAGGAGCAAACTTCAGTGAAGACCATGTGCAAGGTTTGTTTTGCAGTTATGTCTTTTACAGTTAACTTTATATTAGGAGTAAACATTTATAGCTTGAGTTTTCAGTCTTCATTGTCACTGTGACTGAAGAGTGTGAAATATAACAGGTTGTAGTGAGTTGATTGGAATTAGAGTTGATAACTCTGGTCTCATGGTATGAACTTGATACTACATCTAGTCAGGGTCAGAAGTTGAAAGATAATTACATAGCCATACAGTAAAAATTTGCTTTACAAAGTATGTTGTAAATATTTTGTGACCATTCTTCTATTTTCTACTTAAGCATTTTCCATTATTTTTTGCAGCTATACTTACACCAACAGATGAATTTCAGTTCTGGGTAGAATGTGCTCGTCATGGAAGTAAATGGTGTAGTAAAGAGAGAGCTTCTCATTTTAAAGACCTATTTGAAGACATTGCACAAGTACGTTTTCTTTTGTGTGATTAGTAATATATTTGTAGACTCAGTAGCAAACACTGTTATGAAATACATAGCAATGTATGTCTTTTCAAATATATGAATATATAACTATTTAGTTTTTTATTCTTAGGCAAAATAATGCTTTAAAGGACATTCATGTAGTTTCTGTTGATAATGGTGCAGGGGAATGCCAGGATTTGAGAGAAGGTTTGACCATTGAATACTAGGAGGAGCTGTAGAAAAACAACAGATGGCTACAGTTTGTAAACTAGAAATTGACTCATGAAACAATAGAAAGGAAAACTGAAAGTGCAGGTGATAATAGTGAATGATATTGTGCAAAATTTTTGTTACCTGAAAAGTGCTTGTTTGGATAGTGCTTTGGATATCAATGCATTCTTCACGAGTAAACTTACACAATGCTTGTTTTTTGAGAGTCTTATGCCATATTCTGTTAAGCAATAAAACCTAGAAAACTATAGCAACTGCCAGCTTCAAAAAAGTATAAATGTTGCTGCAATACTAGTTATAAAGTAATCATATTAAGGATATTTTTTTTCTAGGATTATTACAATTTGGATAGTCTCTCATTATTTGAAGTTGCGGATTTGGTGGAGACTACCAAGGACACTGTTGATGGTGTGTGGAGACAAACAGAACATGATCCTTATCCACAGCCACGCATGCATAATCTCTTGGATGTAATAGGTAAGCCTTTATGCAGTCTTTATTAAATAGAACAGTTGAGAAAAAATATAATGAGCAGAGATCTTCTTCTACTTAAAGGCACCAGTGATAGCCTACAGCAGGAAGGTACTTTCTTCTCGTAATTATGATCCATCAGTGTATTATTAGCTTTATAGTACCCAATAATTCATCCAGTTCTGGTAGATGCCTTTACATATGCTGAGTAAGGTGACAGATAATAACAAGATGTAGTTGTATACCTTTCAGCTGGCGAACTAGCTTTGTCTTGCTTTTGTTTGACTCCTTGTGTTTCTCTCAGAGAACATTTATTTACATAACCCCCCATTTGAAGGTTGATACAGTCTGTCAGGAGGTGAGAGCAGAACATGCAGAGAGGTTGCTTCTCCCATTCCTTGGGCAGCAATATCATGATATGGGACAGGCTTAAGACAGTGAGTTTTTGTCTGTTGCTGCCAGATGTGTGTGTGCATGAGGGGAATGATTGCTGGGGGCAGGCGGTTGTTGCCATTACTGCTGATAGACAGATGTTTGTGTATGGATTCCGGAATCTGATGTTGGACCAACCTCTGTTTAATATTATTGAATCTGAAACAAAATAATCAGTTGTTGATGCATTTGTGTGGTTTGAAATCAAGACATTGCACTAGTTTTTTACAAGTGATTGAAACGTGGTGTAGTATTTAAAGGAATTATTTTAAGCAACCATATAACATACTGCTTTTGTATACTTCTTTGTGTTTTAGGTGGCTCGCTAGGTAGATATGTTCAGAGAAAATTAGCAGCTTTGAATTTATGGGAGGATACTTTTCACAGTGTTAAAGAAAATGTAAAGGCTGGCATCTTGATTTGTGAGCAGTGGGTATCAGCTTGTGAGTACTTAACTGGACAACTGTGGCAACGTTATACTCCACATCCATGGAAAAATGAGAAATATTTTCCTGAATCATTAGCCAAACTTGGCAAGCGTCTCGATGAGGTAGAGATTTGAATTATACACATTTATTTAATTAGACACAAAATTAAACAACATTGTTATAAATTAAAAAAGGGAATTAAAACACTTTTATAGTCTTTTCAGCATCAGATCGCATTCCATAATCCATATTTGCCTGACCCTTTCAAAAGTTTCTTGTAAAAAAGAAGAGGGATGGGATGTGCTGCTTGTGCTTGTTGTTTCTAAATGTAAGTTTCATGTACAAATATGTTGAATATATAAAATATTTTTTTCCCCTCTTATAGGTGCTGACTGTTAGAACACTGCATGAAAAACTTACAGTCTTTTTGCCAGCTGGAGAGCAAAATGCTTTACATCTTTCCCAAGTGTTTGAACCCTTTGCTGGCCTAAATCCCGTACACTATAATCCTTACACAGAGGTATAGTGCTTATTTTTAATTTATTCAAATTTATTCTGTGTCTTTTTATGATACATATGAATAGTCCTAAACTAATACGCGAACTCATCATTTCTAGCCTTTATGGAAAGCAGCAGTCGCTCAGTATGAAAGAATTATTGCACCAGCGGAACGAAAAATAGCAAACAAATTGAAGAAATTTATTTCAGAAATTCAGGATAGTCCTCAGCAGGTATGGGTATTTTTGTAGTCTGAAAACTTTCCAAAGTATAAGAGTTCTTTGAATTCTGAAGTAGTCAGTTTAAAGCACAAGAATAAATACTTAGAGCCAAAGACAGAACTTATGAACAACACTAATGACTAATGTTTGAATATGTTTTTAATTGTTTAAACTTCATATTCCAGCTTCTTCAAACATTTCAGAAATATAAGGAACTGATAAAACATCCAAATATAAGCAAAGAATTGCTGTTTGAAAGGGAAACATCGCTAGCAAGACTTCAAGATTATGTCAGAGGTAAAAATATATTTGGTAGTATTTAATTGTTTGTTTTTGTTTTTCTTCAAATACTAGACTTATTGATTTACTTTTAGGATTATGTTAGTCTCCCTAGTATATTTTTATAACTACAGTAATAATTTTAAGCTTGTTCTGTTAGGTTTCTGGTCTAACACAAATCTTTTGCTTGTGTTAGACTATCAGACAGACTTTGAGACTCGATGCCATGGTGTACCTGGTGATGTTTCTGGACCGTTGTCAGGCAAAAACCTCTCTGAAGTTGTCAATAATATTGTATGGGTACAGCAGCTGGAGCTGAAGGTAAGAGATTTTGTTACTGTTTAGACACAGTATTATCATAGAATGTAAAATGTGGTATTAAAGATTTCTGTGAGGAATTTCCCACAGAAGAATTGTTTACTACCCTGGAGTTAGATAATAACGATTCCTTATCAGTGGTGCTGCTTGCTAAGTTGAATTTTATTAACTGACCCAGAAGACAATCTTTTTGTAATACACTGAACTGCCTATTTTTATGACTTTATTTAAAAAATAAAATACCAAACAAAAAACCAACCCAAAATTCTGAGAAGAAACTTTTTTGTTAAATTTTACCCTCCAGTTTGCATTTTAAAGTTATATTTAAGATTTACGAATAGCCAGATTCTGCCATCCCAATTCTCACTTGTTATTACTAACCTGTGTAGTGTCCCCTTGAAATCAAAGGGATTTCTTGATAGTACTTTTTGATCAGTACTTGCCAGGGAGTTTTCCACAGAGAAAAGTAAACGTCAAGTGATTCTGTGTTCTCTTACAACAGAATGAGTTTAAAACTTATTTAACTATTTTAACTTACATTATTTTTGTTAGTTTGTATTTACACTTTAGCTGGAAACTCTGGAACTTCTTTTGGAAAGTTAAAAGCAAAATGTTTTCTGTAAACATAAGTGCCATTTATAATAGCTATAGATTTGAATGAGAATAGAAGCTACTTATCCTTTTTTTTGACTTTCATCTATGATTTGCAGAAATCTCAAGGGCCCATTTCAGCTGAATGTGACAAAGGGTGGGGATCTTAAAGGTGATACTTTGTTACCTGTCCTACAGGGAGAGGAGCAGCAGCTCAGTTTTCACAATTATTTCTTCTACCTGGTCTGCTGAAGACCTAGAGAGCAGTTCAGATAGTCTGTGTCAGTTGTGTGTCTGCCTTAGGCTGTGCTAATTTTTTAAATTGCTCTCAAATCTCCACTGATTGTATTGACTAGTGTTTTGATTAATTTGTCCAGACATAGATGTGAAATCCCATTTGAAATACCTTTGAGTATTGTCATGGGCCTTATAGATACAAAAAAGGATGCATGGGACATCTGTAGCTTTATGAGGAATAGTAAACTAAACACCAAGTAGGATACTCTGGGGTATCTTAACAGTGGTAGACACCTGTGGTGGACAACTTATTCAGACCCAATTTACTGCAGTGGGAAATTGAGCATCTGGGACATGGTTCAGGATTCACTTACTGTTTTTCTAATTGGTTTTTGGATCCCACTTAGATGTTTGGTAATACTGATTTTTATAGTGATGATTTTTCTTCTCTGATTGAATACTGGGGAATTAAGCTTCTTTTCTTTGTGATTGTGTATAAGGTGGATGATGCCATCAAGCTGTCAGAGGCTCTTCTGTCTGACTTACCTGGATTTCAAACTTTTCATCAAAGTGCAGATTCTTTTCTGGAGCAGTTAAAAGGATACGAACAAGAGCAATTTGATGACTGGTGTAGGAATATCCAGTCAGAATTATCAAATCCCAAGTCAGGACTTTGGTAAATACATTCTTGCTTAACTAATGTTTATGATGAAGTCTGTAGTATGGTGTGATTCAACAGAACTTGACAAAGGAAAGAAAAAAATTTACAGAATTGAGTGGAGAAACAAATTGGAAGAGCTTATTATCATTTCATCATCCTGCCAGGCTCAGTTGGTAAGGTGATGTATACAGGACAGTGCTGATAACTAATCTTGCAGTTTCTATTAACACCTGGAAGAGAAGACCTGTTTGGTTTGCTTGTTGTTACTACTTGTTATCCACTGTAATCCATAGAGTGATAATGTCCAGAAATCAGATGAGATTAGAGTATAGCTGTGATATAGAGATGACACATGTAGAGTAACAAATGGATTGTTTTTCACAAGAAATTTTGCAGTCTAAACAGAGCAGATGCAAGAAAGATAAGAAAATCAATTTTAAACCTCATGAATTGTGTTCCACAAAATAAAGAAATTACTTAATGGGATATTAAAATGTATTTCAGCAATAATTTTTTTTTTAATTGATTTGCCACGTAGCTTCTATCTGCATCTCTGAGTGTTGCAAATTTTCTTTGAAAAAAAGTTTGTCTCCAGTTTCAGAGGATACGGGAGCCAATACTTACGTGTAAACTTCTATTTTATGAAAAACACTCAAATATAACAAATAAACAGAATCAGCAGTCTAGTATATAATAGCCATCTAATTTATTGGTACCATAAAATTTTGTTATTGTGAGGTTTTAAAGGATGTGAAGAGATTAAGTGAAAAGGAAAGAGGTCGCTCACTGCAAAGTGGAATGCAATGCCTATGGGAACTAGAAAAAGCCGAGAAAAAAAGTAAAAAAAATGAGTAAATGTGAAGTTTTTATGAAAGCAGCCTTGAAGGATGATGGTAGAAGCATTATTTTAGTAGAAAACAAAATGGAGTAAAAAGCTGTTCTTACTAGCCTCTGACTGTATATACCAAAATGTTCCACTTACCCAAGTCGTGGTTCTTGGATTGATTCCTGCAGAGAATTTCTTCCCCTTGCTGGGCAGAAGCCTGAGGCCTGTAAAGAGCCTGATTGAGAGAGTATGATGGATCCAGTGTATTTGAGAAATACTCTCTAGCTGTGAGGTACATGTTAACTATTGTAACAAGCTAGAAAAATATGAGCAAAACCAATAAGACATTGTTCATTCCTTCTTGTCTCCGCTGGCTTTTAATTAAGAGAAAGGTTACTGGAATAATTTCTGAGTTAATTAAAATGTTAATAAACATAGACAAATGTAATAAAATTACATCAAGCTTTTGGAATTCTTTATTATATTATTATAAAATGCACTAAGAAAAGTTCAATATCAAATTCGATTAAATAATATGTTTAATTTTATTTTGGTTTAGCATTCAAGCTAATAGTCCTGTAATGGAGTTGGATCACAAATTTGGAACATTAAACATACTTTATTCAGATCGTTTGGTGACTCTCCTACGAGAAGTACGTCAGCTATCAGCACTTGGATTTACTATACCAGCTAAAATACAGCATGTTGCAAACACTGCACAGAAGTTCTGTAAACAGGCGGTCATCCTCAAGCAGGTATAAGATTAAATGCCGTAACAATTTCCTGACTGACTTCCCAGCTTTAGTAGTAGAACTTTTCTAGACTATTGTCTTTTTGGACTGTGTGGTTAAACTTCTTGCTGTTTGTCTGTATGAAAGTGACTCATTTCTTGAAGAAATTAGCGAAGTCCTTAAAAGGAAACAAAAATAAAGAAACGCTTCACAGTTTTGGAATGTGGCTTCTCTTGAAACCAAATGAATTGTAGTATTAAAGCCATGTGAAGTTACTGTGTGATACTAAGTCGTATATCTCCTGGTTTTAGTCCCAGTTTCTGAATTATAACTGAGGGAAAATGTCATTAATTAACATCGTCCTCATAAATGTTTTCAGCTGGAAATATATTAATAACTGTTTTAATGGAAATGTGTCGTCAGTGTTTTGGAGGAGTTATTTTTTGATTGGACTCAATGCTACATAAGTTTTTATTTGGCTTATATTTCAATTGAAAGACCATGTCAAGTTTTCTTCTGTTCCTGTAAGATACAAGAATAAATACGTATATATTGTTGAAAATTCCTGTGTAGATACACAGGCTCAATTCAGTTTCTCATGAGGTGTCATTGGTATCTGAGATACTTACACAGCTATGGCAGAGGTGACACAAGACCTACAAGATACACGCCCAAGTGGAAACCTTAGTCACCTCAAAAGGCACTAGATGCCTATGTGTGGACATCTCTGTGTGGAGTTGTAGGTTATTCCTCTTACTCTAGCTGCCACTTTGGCAGTAAATAGCTGGTTTTTTAGGTCTTGTGCTATATTCATATGCCATGGGTACTTGAGGGCCTCGAAATGGCACTAGATGCCTACATTTGCATGAAATAGTGGAACTGTTCCACTTACAATAAATCAGAGACTGAACCTATTTCACGTAAGGTGAAGTATAATCACCTCAGATGTGTTAAGTAGCAGTCTTTTTTGCTATTAGAATTCATCACTAGAAGAAAGTAGGATCACATTGGCATTGCATATGTACTTCATAAACATTTTGCTCGTCTAGTTAGTTCTTCTTTCTTAAAGAAATTGATTGGGTAATACTTTCAGAAATATTCTGCATTGCATTTATTGACAAATAAAAATCTGTATCTGTTCTTGTAAATTGAATCTCTCTTCTATTTTTACAGGTGGCACATTTTTATAATTCTATCGATCAACAAATGATTGAGAGTCAGAAACCAATGATGTTGCAATCTGCTCTAGCATTTGAACAGATAATTAAGGTGAAAGAATTCCCCTCTCTTTGTATTTTTAATTTCAATGGTTTCTGTGCATATTTTGTGCTGCTTTTTCTGTGTTTATTGTTGGACTTTTAAACTGCAACCTTCCCATATAAGCAACACCATCTGTTTAATTAGCATTTATTGAAATCAGTGGGCCTTCTTTCGATACTGTCATTTAAATTACTGCTTACTCTTTTTTACTTTGGATATTAGTGTAATGTGCTCTCTCGAGACTTATTTTTAGTGTTTGAATTTACACATGAACCACAATGTGGTCAATTCCTTAATTGCTGGGAATGCAACTCCTATTTTAACAGTACTAAATAATATTATTTTGGTCCATTTTAGAAAAAATGGCATAAACTTTATTCTGAAGAGAAATTAGTAATGGTTTCACTGTTTTGACTGTTATTAAATGTCTGTGGATTTTGCAATTCTCTTGAATATTTCTAATTTGTGGTTTGGGCAGGTTCAAAGTGGATAGTATCTGGTTTAGATTACGAACAAAAAATCTGTGGGTCTCCCTCATTATGGATTTATGCATGCAGTTTCTTACAGGCTGGTGTTCAGACATAATACAGTTGCTCTGAGAAGAGGCTTTTTATTTTTTGAATTGCTAGGAAGTTCACTATACTTAGAGAGATTTAGATTCTTTTAAGTAATGTGGAGCAATTTGGAGGAATTTATTTATTTTCATTTTTCTGTTTGAAGGGGCAATATGAACTTAAAAATTACACTACAATCTACATTTTTTTAACACAATGTCTCTATTTTATGTCTCGAGAAACATATTGTACATTATGAATTTCAGTTTACTGGTTTTGATCAGTTTGAAGCACTCTTCCGTATTCCAACACTTTTAGAATGTGAGAATGGCTTCAGAATTGTAACATCCCCATAAACTCTGTAGAAACTCTGTAGGGCAAGAGAATAAAAGCTCCAAAGCAGTTTTTCTTGGTCTGGCTGCTGATTATGCCACAGATTCCTTTAGTGTGCAGACCCTAAGACAGTGATGGTGCAGAAATGTTCAAAGCCACAATGTATTCTCCTGTTTGATGCAATTTCTACCCTATGTCTTTTAAGTATAGGTCCAGCTGTGGAACTTAAGTTGCTTTTGTCTTCTGTTTTTCTACTTACCAAAATCCATAAAAACTCCAGAATCTTGATAAAAAGCCAGAGGAATGGAACTCCCCAATGCTGCTTGTTATCCCCAATGCTGCTTGTTAATTAGTTGAATTTATTTAATAATAATAAAAAAATGTATTTAATGATAAACAAGTGAAGTTGGATATCAATTATTAGTGTCACATTTTGGTTTTTGGTCTATGCAGAAAAAAGAGGAAGGGACGAGTTTCAAGTGTCCTTTCAGCCTAAAATATCTGCTTATGTGTATGCAGCAGGAGTCTCAACATGAGTGAATTTATTTCAAGCTCTGTTAAGAGTTTGGTGTTAATCCTTCCCCAGTGCACTGAAGTAGCTATAGTGATATGCTCACATGTCTGTGACTTGCCAGATTATTATGCCTCTTCTGCAGTAGTGAGAGGGAGGTCCTCCATTTTTTACTAGGAGTAAAGTCATGTTTCTCATGTTACCACTTCCTGTATGCTAGCTGATAGACCATATTTATCATTAAATCTTACGAAGTTTGTATGTTTTTCAAGCATTCAAAATCTGGTCCTGGAGGAAAAACTCAAATTACATGGGATAATCCTAGAGAATTAGAAGCTTATATCCAAAAACTCCAAGCGGCTGCTGAACGACTATCCACTGAAAATAGAAAACTAAGAAAGTGGCACATAAACTTCATTGAAAAGGTATATTTGCCAGGTGAAATTGAAATCACATCTCTTATAGCTTACCTCAACCTTTCTTCCATTTATGTGGTGATGCATGTGTTCATTATCCTTTAAAATTCATTTAACAGGTTATATCGCTCATGAATATTGATCTACTTCGGCAGCAGCAACGTTGGAAAGACGGACTTCAGGAGCTCAGAACTGGTTTTGCCAGCCTCGAGTCACAGGCAGGGTTTCATTATTGTATTGCAAACTGTGGACATTTGACTTTTCAACAGTAGTCAAGTTCAAGGCTCAAACATAGCATGATTGAATTAATTTTGATGGAGTTACTAGCTAGTTCAGGAAGACCAACTCTGTACTAGTTGATGCCAGATATGAGGTCAAATCTCAGATGAGGAGGATGAGGATAATATTTTTTATTTCATATGAGCAATAGGAGAAGAATAACGCTTGGTCAGATGACAAGGGTTAGGTGAAGAAATGTGAAAGCCAGATCAGTTGTGTCTGAGCCATTAGTGCAAGGTAAAATGAAGAAAGGGGTACAAATAGAAGTAATTCCCAGGCAGAAAAGAAAAAAATAATAAAATTTAGACTCAGTTAATAGAATTTAGAATTTAAATATATTTCTGCCTGAAATAATGAAAATTAAGATTTTTTTTTGTTGTTGTTCACTTATCAAATATCAACTTAAGAGTCATAGAACCATTTAGGTTGGAATAGACCCTTAAGATAATCAAGTAAGATTATTAAGACTTTGATTAAGGATATGATTTTATCAAAGTAAGTAGATGATATTGCTATCACCTAAACTATTCTGAGGTATCATTTAAGTCAGTTTGATTTTTCCTATAGCCTTCAGCAATAACAGGGCTATATTCTTAGATAGATGTGGTGTTCTTAGCTTTTCTAATGCAAACCTAGACTAAATAAATGCAGTATTTCTACTGTCTTTTTCTTACATTTTTTTCCATATTCTCAAGATACTATGAATAATAAATAAGTGCATTGATTAAGCTTTTGGATTGTAATTTATTTAAAAAAAATAGTTTGCAGATTTTTATGTTGAAGTCAGTATATTTTGTGAAAATTAATAGTCCAAATTTTGCTTTAAGATCTATTTGAAAATTGGTTTGGTATTACAGAAAATTAACTAAACTATATTCAGTCACTTTTATTTTAATTCTTGACTAGAAATGATAAAAATTAACCAAGCGTGTGCTCTTTTCACCATGCAAAATTACGAGATGGTATAGTCTTACTGCTGTTGTCATCAACATTTTATATATTTCTTTAACAACTCTGTTTATAATTGTATCAAGCCTTAATTGAGACAACTTCAGGTTTTCTTAATTCTTAAACTTTCAGGTTTTCTAAATTTTTCTGGACTCTTTCTGCTGGAACAGTTCTTCAGGGCAGCCTTGAATTGTAGGGCAGACATTAGCTGTGTAGTTTCCTGCAGCAACCTTGAACTGCCTCCAAAGTCCTGACTGAAAATCTCTATCCAATTGAATAACAAGAGAACCTGTTAAGATGGAAGAAGTTTCTAATTTTGTTTTTAACTTGTGTTGTCCTTTTGAAAATCCCTTGATGGTTTACAAGTGACCGTTTACAGCCTTGAGTGTCTGATACAGCTTAACACTTTCTTACAGTGCAATGTAGCAGATTCCAATGAAAATCTGAATTCTTTAAGATAAAATTTGATACCTCCTTATTATGTAAACTTGATCTGTGGAAACACAGAAGAATTTTCTCAAATCCTGTTTAAAAGGTAGATTACGTATCATAAGAAGATAAAAGATGTGATACAGGTTTAAATCTCTCATCCAGACAACTGCTCTTATTTCTAGCAGAGTCCCATGCATTTTAGAGTAACCTTGAAAAATATATTAAACTAAGGGGTGATGGAGCTCAGTGAAGTTGTGATGCTGAACTACTGTAGAGACTGGTTTGATTTGGCTATTTTTTTTTTTTTTTACAGCTATATTCATTTGAAATAAGTGAAAATTGTAGAATATCTTCAGTAGGAACAGACCCATAAGGATCATTGACTCCAACTCCCTGTTCCTTGTGGGACTACCTAAAAATAAACCATATGACTAAAAGCATTGTCCAGATGCTCCTTGAACTCTTGACAGGCTTGGTGCTGTGACCACTTCCCTGGGGAGCCTGTTCTAGTGGTGTGATAGCTTCTTCTTTACTAAGATCTTGGTCTTCAGGCACTGTACTGTGCTCAGTCTCAGCTTGTAATTATAGTTGGAGGAATAAAATAAAAATTGTTAAATTTTAGGGTTTCAAATCATGTGATATGAAAGCTTGGAGACAACACTGGAATCATCAACTTTACAAAGCTTTGGAGCACCAGTATCAAATGGGCTTAGAAGCACTCAATGAGAATTTACCAGAAATAAATATCGATCTAACATTCAAGTAAGATATTTTCTTTTTTCCTATTAAGAAAGTACGTTGGCTTAGATTAGTTTCAAACATTTTCTGTATGATTTGTTTCACTTTTCAGGCAAGGCCAGTTGCAATTCAGACCTCCTTTTGAAGAAGTACGAGCCAGATATTACAGAGAAATGAAGAGATTCATCTCCATTCCAAATCAGTTTAGAGGAGTAAGTGAAGCAGAGGAAGAGTCTATATTCACAGTTATGACTGAAAGAAATGCAAATGGATTTCTGACTGCTTTCAGTAAAGCAGAGGATTTGTTCAGAAGGCTGTCAGATGTTTCTAATCCATTTAAGGTATTTTCAGTATTTTACTGACTCGTGTTTGTTTGTGGTGTTTTGTTTTGTTTTTTTTTTTCCTTTGGTTTTGGTCTTTTTTTTTTTTTTTTTTTTGTGGGGGTGTT
>JAAGNO010008848.1:13610-32829 GCA_033439905.1 Ceryle rudis
ATGAAGGTCCCCGGGGGTTAATTTACAAAAAGCAGGAAAAAAATAAAGCGCCCAAACTTAAAAAAAAAAAAAAAAAAAAGAAAGAAAAAAAAAGAGCGAGCAAGAAAGAGAATTAAAGGTATGTGAGAAAATGTTTCTCAGGCTCTTTATGGCTGATTGAACTAATTTACTGTGGAATGGGCAGCAGACTATCTTTAGATAAATGCTAATGAGGACGTTAATGCTTTCTTCAGTCTGGCTGCTACTATTATGCTGAAAGGGAAGGTCAACAGCTAATAAACCCAGTTAACAAGCCATTCTGAACTTCACTTTAGCTTAACACTCTTCAAAGTTGCAGTCATTAAATCCATAGGCTATTAGGAGCTGCCCTCCTGTTTTCACTGTGAGTGAAGGCAAACTTTCAATGTAGTCATTAATTGAATTAACAGACTCTAATCCAATTTGATGTAGTGTAAATTGAAATGCACATAAGAGCAAAGATTCATGTAGATGAGTTTCCCCTTTGCAAGCAGCTTTGTGTCAAACTACTTTTGTTATCATTTCTACGTGCCTCCCATGGAGGGTGCTCTCATGTATCTAACCCTTAACATTAGCTACTCTTTGATATGGAGTTTGCTATCAGAAGACAGAGGCTGGCAAGACAAAAACATGTCGTACAGCTTATTAAACTCCTTCACTTCAGTGAGACAAACTGGTAAGCAAGGATCTCAAAAAATATTGCCACCATTACACTGTGTTACACTTCTTTGAAGCAGAAAATAATGCACATGCTTTGCAGACAGGGAACCTTGGGTAGGGAGACGTTTAGAGAAGGAGGTTGGGTGGCAGACAAGCAGGAACAGAGAAGCCCGAGCATCATTTGCCAGCAAGTAGAACTGCTCTCCTTTAGTGTGAATTTGAGCATACAGTGTGCACACCAGCCTTTGTCCACCAGAAAAGAGCTGATGGAAATCCATACAATCATCAAATATTTCTGTATAAAGTCGGGGGGGGGGTCGGTTAAAAGTCAAGAAGTGCCACTTTACAAAGTGATGCATTTCAATCTTTGGAAGTGTGATGGGCAACATGTCCGCTCAGCCGACCACCCCAGCTCAAACTGTGAACATGGCGTATAACAGGACACAGCACAAAGATGCAGAGCTGTCAGTCCTGGAGCGCTGGCTGTCAGGAGGGAGAGAACATCTTCAATCCAAGCAGAGCAACCACCTGGTGTTGAAGCAGGACAGCACTTCCCTGAGACTTCCACTGGACTGACCCCGCTGACTGAACACCAGGAAATGGATGCATGTTCCCAGTTCAGGCAAGGTAGAGGAAGCTGTAGAATGATTCCATGCAGGACATCTTGGGTTTCCTGCATCAACTGGCCATATAAACTCTTAAACCACCCAAAATCTAGTACACTGTGCTCATTTTAACATCTAGCAATATACTTGCTCACGAGGGTGACTAAAGCACCACTGTGGCAAACTTAACAGGGAATTCAGTCCTAGAGGAAAAGAACCTCTCCAGTCTCTTACAGAAAGGACTATTACAGAGACTTGAAAATACCTAGGTTACTCATTAATCCAAAAACCCCACAAAAGCAAGGAAGGTAGGGCAGTTACTGACATACAAAGTACTGGCAAGAGTGAGACAGAGATGTTCACAGCCTCCAGACACCCATCATAATATTTCTTTAACATTGACCTGCACAACCGGCCTTCTCGCATGCTACCGGCGAGGAAATCCAAGCTTCCATTATCGCAGATATAAAGACATAAAGCCACATTCAAGATGCAATAGGACATCTGGAGAGGAAAATGCATGCGTATCCAAATCATTGTGCTCTTTCAGAAATGGAAAAATACAAAGGAGCTTTAGAAATAGCTAAATATAGTAATTTTAGTTCAACTGTAATTAAGGGAGAAAAAAGCATGACTTCCCCCCATCCTTTTAAGAGTCATTGTTCAATGTCACAGCGATATTCAATTATTCCATATAAAGAGTATTTACTTTCTTTTCTGCATTATTATTATATTATCCACTATTTGTATTACTACAGAATGAGTAGTAATACAGGCCCCCAGCTGAGACTGACAGCCTCCCTCTGCTTGCCACTGTGAAGACATATGGCACAAAAGCATCCCCGAACAGCTTTCTATTAGCACAGATAAGGAAGTCTGAAAGAAGAGGAAGGTTGGCATTTTTATTTCAGCGGTGGGGAAATGAAGGCAAACTGAGAAAAAAAAAAAAAACCAAGAAATTTATAAATTATTTCACATAGATTGGTTCCATCTCATCTACAGGCAGGTCTTTGTGGTTTTCACAGACACATTTACAATGCTCGAGGAGGAATTTTAAACACCCATCAGAAAGTGCTTACCAATATTTAATCATGACCATGGGGCCCAGCCAGGGGACCAGCCTAGAGACAGCACAAGGAAACCCCACCAAGCCACATGGGCACTGGGTACCCAGCACCAACCATTCTACTCTACTCCCATGGCATGGTCTGTGAATGCAAAGATAACACTGACAGCTGGAGAGGGAGACGAGGTCCCCCCTGTTTCAGGGCCAGGGAGCATGTCCTGCAAATCCCCCCCATGTCAATAAAACAAATGAAATATCAAAACACAAGGAGGAACCCCCCAGCCTTTGCAGCTACAGTGGTACATACCAACTGGACCACAAGTTTGCATCTGCTGACTACAGCAATGTTTCAACTGCCACTGCCAAGAGAAGTCCATCACGTGCCTTTACAATGTGAATATTCACATCAGGGGATCTTCTCAATGCTGATCAATATCTAAAGGGCAGTGATCAAGAGAATGTGGCCAAACTCTTTTCAGTGGTGCCAGCAACAGGACAAGGGGCAACGGGCACAAACTGGAACCCAGGAGGTTCCATCTGAAAAGGAGGACAACCTGTTTTGCTGTGAGGGTGTCAGAGCCCGGCCCAGGCTGCCCGGAGAGGTTGTGGAGTCTCCTTCTCAGCACAGATTCCCAGCCCGCCTGGACATTGCGATCCTGGGCCCCCTTCTCTGGGTGACCCTGCTAGAAACGGGGCTTGGATGAGATGATCTCTAGAGGTCACTTTCAACCCCCACCACCCTGGGATTCTGTCACATAATTCCTCTTTTTCACAAGATAGTTTTATCAGAAAGACTGAAATGAGGAAAAGTACCTTAAAAGGCTGAAGTGACAATGGTGAGAAGAACATACAAGAAGAAAGCGTGTTTGTTTAAAAATCCCATGAAAAAAATCTCCACAGCCTTTTTCCAGTTCCAACACACATGTACACAGAGCCAAACAGGAACCAAATGTCCATCTTACTGAACACCTCCACCTGCTGATAAGCAAAAGCCCTCCAAAGTCAACATTGCCATCTGATGTCCAGAAAGCTTTCCAGCTCATCACAGCAAAACCCTCCCAGCCTGTCTGGTGCCTCTGCAAAGAGGTAAGGTGCCAAGGCCAGGCTGAACCCGTGGTGGTGTGTGGCACAGGACACCGTCTTCAAAGAGAGTATCGGTGCCAAAGCAGCATTTTACTTGCAAAATTCAGCTACCAGTTATATCTGGAAATGTTACCATGAATTGAGTGTCTGTTTGGTTTGGGGTTTACTTATGCGTCTCCAGTTCATGAGGAGTCTGTGGAGCTTCTAAGAAGCAGGAAGAATGCAAGGAGCAGATACTTTCAAATCTACTTGCCAGTGTATTTCTGGATAATTTCAGGTCATGAGGAGAAAGAAATCCAGGTACCATCCATATCTGATAAAGCACAACACAGGCCTTTGTTAAGGTCAATACTTTTTTTGTTGTTTTGTTTTGTTTGGCGGGGTTTGTTTTGTTTTTAAACACAGACTAAATTTTATTAAAACATACTTTTGAAAGCATTTGGTGTACGAAATTTGGTTCTGTCCTCTTTTAGACGTTCAGTTTTAGACCAGGGTTGTTAGTGTAGAAGTCTCTCTAATTGCCTGTCACTAGAGAACATCCCAATACCTAAGGAGACTATAAAATGGCTAGTGACGAACAACACATTCTTTCTCAATCACTACTGCTGCTGTACTTCACCATGTACCGCGTGCATCTACTAAACACGTACGTGAGGAAGGAGGAGGAAACGCAGTGATGATGGAGCTAATTTTGTTGATATCTTCAAATCTCACTGTGGGACAAAGCTGTGACTCCCCCGGACGCACAACAACAGACATTCAACCCTTAACTATCAGTGAGGGAGTTTTAATTCCCCCACAGAGTTATCAGGTGTCAGTCCTAGAAAAATAATATCAATATTAATAGATGACGAAAGGATGCGAGAAGCCCTGCTGGGTGTACGCCGCTGAGAAGCACAAAAGCTCACACTGGGTAAACAGGGATAATTAATGAATCTTTTTGAATTTTGTGCATTGTAGCAATTTCCACCCAAGATCTTAAAATACATTCCAAATGTAGTCCAACCCCCAGGAAAAAAAAAAAAAAAGGCATTACCGCAGCATTGTTCTAACTATAGAGGAGTGAAAAGAAAAATGGAAAAGAAGAAAAACATGGAACAATACTCCAACAGTGGGCTCTCTTGTTTTGCAGAGGCGGGTGTAATAAAATTCAGTGGCTGCAAGCAGAAGTTATAAAAAAAAAAAAAATAAAAGTCAGGCTACAAATAGGATGCTGATTTTTAACTGTGAGGGTAATTAACCACTAGAACAACTTCCCAAGGACTGCAGTGGATTTTCAATTACTGGCAATTTTAAAGTGAAGACCAGATTTATTTATTTTAAAGATATACTCCAACAGGAATTAATTACATCAACTCCTGCTGCCTGCGTTGTACAGAAGCTCAGTCAAAATGATCCAAATGCTCTTTTTTGGCATTATGGACTCTGACCAGAGCAGAGAGGAAGAAGAAACGGTGGAACCAGCAAGGAAATGCAATTACAGTTGCACCGCTGCTGGCAATGAGACACCAGCACTGCTCCCAAAAGAGTCAACATCTCAACTCAGCATCAACACAATGAAAATAGTACTTGGACAGTAATTTAATATCAATTCGGGACTCACTCCATCCAAACTCAGCTTTACAGTAATAGAGAACAGAATTTAGGTGAGGCAGCACCAATTTAAACTCTATTTTATAAAAGGTATAGACATAAAACAACTTCTAGCATGTAAGACACATATGAGGTTCTTCATCCATTTTGGGGGGTTGTTTTCTAACAAATTTTGTGTTTTACTTTGTTTCCTATTCCCACACACGGTCTTTTTCCCACCTCTCGGAACGTTTTTAACCTGTGAACTCAATTTCACCTAGGTACAGTGGAATTACAAAAGAACTTACATCTTCTGGGAAAAGGAATAACTGGGTAAAAGTTGAAGTTCAGCAAATGCCTACAATGGTTGTGAGCCCACGCTGAAGAATCCAGGGAAGAGAGGAAGGGAGACAGAAATTAAACAGGTCTGGAATGACACTGCCACTGAGGGAGGTGGAGGGAAGAAAGACACAACAAATATCACCCCTTTACTCTCCCATCCCTTGGTTGCAGCAGCTGCCCTGCTTTCTGCGCCAACAGCGAGCGTGTACAGTAGCTGTCTTCGGTTATTTTTAATGAATAATAACAGTAACTACTTTATTAATGATGTTCAAACAGGAGCAGGACAGAAAGGAGCATCCCCCAGCTGCACGTGCCTACTAACCAAACAGACTACGAAATAAGCTGAAATCCAAAGCACCTGAAACTTTTGTTTTGATTCAAAACAATTCTTCCCAGCTCATCTGGTGCTTTTGCAGACTCTGCAATGGCCCAGAGATCGATGCCCTTACAGCACCTCCCAGCCAAGGCAGGCGACAGCTGAAAAGCTCTAGAACAACATGCCAAGGCATGCTGTTTGCAGTTTCATCGTAATTTGATGTAATAAGTGTTGATCTCAATTCACTAAACATTTGTGTCAATTTGCCACCCGGTTTGGTTTAGTTTTAAGGCATTTCTGTTGAATAAAAAATGACATTAAACCATAAATTAATTAGTTGTTTTTCAAGCTTAAGGTACATTATTATCCTTCCAGCTATCTCTGAACTGCATCTTCACATTTCTTCAGTGATGTGCAAGGAACAATTTTCATCATTAAAATGAAACTTCCAAGAGCTCTAACAGGAAAGCCCACTGGTGCTGGTAGGTGGAGGAGCATTCCTAAGTGCATTATGAACTGTATTTATAGGAGCTGTCTAGCCATTTAATGGGTTCTTGAATGATTTGCTTAGGTGTTTACTTTTACTAAAAGCAGTTTATAACCTCTGCTCTCGTCCCCGAAGTTCCTTTTAAATCATTCTGTAAATATATCACAGGGCAATGAGAGAGAAGGACTTGAGTTTTCCACCTTGGGCTTTCTTTTCTGCTCACCCTTCAGGATCTGCAGTCTCTCTGTTGTCACAGAAACAGGGCATGGCTGACCTCAATATAGAGCAGCGTAATGCCCAGACAGAATCAGCTCAGCGCCGTAATCCCCAATGGAGGCACTTTCACTCTGTTCATTATTGCTGGGGATTGGAAACCCTTCCTGGCACCTGACGTCATCGTGGCAATGAGAACCCCCCATGCTGCCCAACACGGTGGCAGCTCAGCTTCCACTGAAGTCAACAAAAACACACTTTGCAACAGGCGCTCCCGAGATGCCTACGTAACTCCTGCAATGTATACGTGCAGTTGGGTATCTTTCTGTTTCAGAAGTTTGGACTGTAGAGAAAATCATTAAGCAAGGTCAAATGCTGGCTCTTTGCTCCCACCAACATTCAACAGGCACTTTACCAGCAACATGTTCTGGATGTGGCACCTACACTTGTACCACCACGAAGAGTCCGAGTCTGCTCATCTTCCCACCTCCCTCTCCCCCATACCTTAAAAGTGAGAACCCTGGCAACAGCCCTGCTGCCTCTGTAATCTGTCACCTCGAGGCCCTTTCATATATCACTGTTTGACTGCTTCCTATGTAAAACAGGTCATTAAGTTAATCAGAAATTGACTACTACTACAAACACCTTTTGAATAAGGTCAAATTAAGATAAAAGTCCTTGCTCTTTTCGTCTCTCAGCAACAAAGACTATAACCAGGCTGCTAAACCTGCCATTAATGTCAGTGTGCAGATTAAATGTCATTAAAGGCAATTTGTCACTTACATACACACTTATCTCAATCTAATAATTAGCAAAAGGTCAGGCAGATAAACCTGTATATTTCAACCCGCAATAAATTTCAGCTGCAGGAAATGACAAAACACGAGTTTAACCATATATACATGTATTTGTGTTTGAAATACATACAATTAATTAAATCTACCAAAACAGAATCATCTGTTTCAAAGACCTAACTGGTATCGAGCCTCACTCTGACACTTTACTTAAGCTGCGAGGAAGCCAAGTGCATAATCACGGATCAAAGTAATACCCTCAGAGGAGCGAGCACAGACCTCGCTTTACGGCGTGAAAACCCCTGCGAAACGGGTCAGCGGGCACTAGCCACATTCCTTAGCCAGGATCACAAGTGACACTCGCTGGCACTTTGGGGGACAGTCTCAGCCAAGACGTGAAGCATGGATGAATAAACCACAGGGACTGAATTAGCTTCTGACCTTACTAGGTGACTCCTTAACTTGGAGTGCCCAGCACGCTGACCCCGTGTCAGAAGGCAGAGGTAACAATGCCCAAGTGAGAAAGCAACCGGGGATAAAGCAAAACCTGTAATTCCTTGGCCTGCCATCTCCACGTCTTTCACAAGGCTCACATGTGCTTCAACAGACACCTTACTGCAGCTCTGCATAGGCAAGGAAGAGCCCAGGATGCCCCATGGTTGGGTACCTTCTCCCCTCAGTTCATCACGAAGATTTTGCAAGCCAAAATTTCCTGATAAAATTCCCTCTAGGTAAACTGCAGGAAATGGAATTGCCATAGCTTTCTTTTGGAAAACATGGAAAGTCTCCTTTAAATGTGATGCTATGGTTGGTGTGTCTGCTTTATGAAAAAACAGAAGAGCAAGGCTGAGAGTATGCAGTGAATCCTGCACCATCTGTCTCACTGAAGGCAACATCAAACCTCCTCCCAGTGGGACACCCACCTGTGTGCTGCTGCACAGACTTGGCTGCAAATGGGACATCAGAAAGCACTTCTATTAAAGGGGACCAATTCCAGTGTGGGTCATGTTGGATATGGGATCACGGGGTATTCTTTTCTGAAGTATAAGCCTCAAATCTCTCAACAGCCAAAAAAAACCCCAACGTATCACTCAAACCACCCCAAAATTCATAATGTTACGTGCCTTTTTCTCCAGACCAAGATACCCCAGCAGCTGAGTCCTCATTGCCGTTTGGGTCCTTTTCATCTTCTTCCACCCAGATGTACGAATTCCTAAGTTCAAACCCCGTTCCCAGACCATGCTTCCCTTCAATATTTCAGATTTTCCCTACTCTAATGACCCTTAACAGCACATTTGCAGTTCCCTCCTGTGAGGATACAGCTGTGATATGGATATTAATAACTAAATAACATATGGAGATTTAGAGCAGTAAAGAATGAGGGGTTTTTTAAAGCCATTTCAAATGATTCTAGTCATGGTTTGTTTGGGGTTTTTTTGCATACTGGCAGCACTTATCCCATCTTCAGTGTCTAAACAGCTACTTCACATGGCAGTGCAGTGGCAAATTGTCAACATTCAGCCTTTACCTCTGCTTCTAACACAGCGGGGGGCAGTTAGTTAACTCCACAGTGATGTTGTGTTGTTTTAATCGTTTACAGCAAAGAAAGATGGTTTCAAGGAGTCAGACAATTTACCCAGCTTCTTGTCACAAATGTACTTCATGATTAAGAGAAAGTATATGTGTGAAACAAGTTTATATTACAGCAAGCCAGGATTTTTATGCCTCAGACAGATGGAGAAATTTTTGGATACTTTATTTAAAAAAAAAAAACAACCCAACAACAAAAACCAACAAACCAACAATAAATCACAGCAAGTATCAGCTTTAAAAGCAACGACAAATTCTCCTCAGCACAGGTTTTTAAAGGCTTTTTTTGTTGTTGTGAAAAAGTTTACTTAGGGAAGGGACAAAGCCTTAAAGGAGGACTCAACCTAATGTTTTTGAGGAGAGCTGTTGCTGTTATTATCTGAAGGTCATCAATCAAAACTAAGGCCTTGGTGGGTCGAAAACTTATACATTATTCATGTGGTGTATCGTATATTCCCCAAAGTTAAACAGTTGAAAAATATAAAGGATGGGAGGAAAAGGAAACAATGTCATCTTCAGATTCCAAGACAGGAATCTCACAAGATAGGAAGAGTACAGGAAATCTGCGAGAGGGCTGAGAACCTACCTTGGTCTGCCTGCTGACTAACAAGAGCAGGGATCAGATCCAACAACAAACTATATCCACGGGTGGACTCTCGTCTAAAGTCTTCTTCGTGTCTGCTATACAGACAGAATATTTTTATAGAGAATTACAGGAAAATATCCCCAAATAGTTCTAAAGTAGAAGAAAAATGCAATTTTAAAAGAATCGACTACAAATGCAGCTGTTTAAACATTGTCTGTTTAACTTAAAGCTTTGTCCCTGGTGTGTAAAGTCAACCCATCTGTCACACCCTCTCTCTGCTGGATAGAGAAGCTTCTTTCAGCAGCCCATCTTCTAGATAGTTGCGAGCTGCAGATGATCTTGGTTCTCAAGAGAAACCCAGTGACTTTGGGCTTCTCAGGTTGTTGGTAAAGCTTTTTAGAGGATGGACCTCAGCACCAACACTACAAATCAACGCAAACATCTGAAGGAGACTCTACTCAAAGTCCCCAGCAGCTCTTGAAAATTTAGGTTGGGAGCTTGGTTAAAATGCCTATTCCTGCTTTTTTCCTTTATGCAAGTGCATTAGCTTTTACCACAGGTACCAAACTCATCGGCAGGGGACTGATTTGAGGAAGCATGTGTAATTTTTTTTCTGGTGGCTGGTTTTCAAGACTATATACAAGCTGTATATTTTACCCCTGTGATCTCAGTGTCCTATAATACTTGTCCTGATGAGGAATACTTGTCTTGAGGGGACACTGGTATGCACGTACCAGTAGCCCCCCTCTGTGCCCAAACATATGTCTTCCTTCCAAGGTTTCTTACGTTTTCTGCTAATATAAAGAAAACTGCAACACACATCGCCCAGAGCCTTATGTGCTGACACAGCAAAACTTGGGAAAGGTTAACCCTTCAACCTGAGGTCCTAAACAGGCACCACAAAGCTAACAAGAAGTTTTTCCATTGCTGTGAATGGAGGCTGATGGAGGATTATTTCATGACCTTTCATAATAAACTGTCCTGTCCCAACAGAGACACAAAGAGGCACTGTGCCCAGTGTGACCTCTGGCATTACAGTTTGCTCACCGCAGGTTAATATCCATAAGGTACAATTTTTTTTCACTCCCCTAAACAAAGGGAAGAAAGTGAAGGTCAGACTGAAGCAGTTTTGACTCACTGGTATGCTCACACTCCTCTGCCTGAGAGCCCCAGTGTCTTTGGAAGGACAAAAGTCTGTGTGAACAATGTGCTACCCTGCAGCTGTGGTCAGGACTGCTATGTTTAAAGGTTACAGTGATTAAGCACTGTGATTAATTTAGTTGCAGCAGAATCAATTCCACTCTACTACAAATCTAATTTACATACTGGAGAGGACTCTGCTCTTCCCTGGTCGGCATGGGTCTGAATTCAGATTCATTTTTCTCGAAGACGTGTGTTTTGAGGGATCACACTGCAATTAACAAATGTTTTGACAAAGCTAATGGGACAGTTGTAGCTGTGTGTCGCTGCTTGCCCGGCTTGCTGTCATCTGCACTTTCAGAAACGATACCCAGTTCCCAAACCTCTTGAACATGAAAATCTGTACTAAAGGATCGCCTACACAGGAACACATTCAGCACAGCCACTCCACTGCAAACATACTTATGATAAGGAAACCAACTCCCATGGTGTGAGTTTCTTTCAAAATGTGACATTTTTCCCCTGCTGAACACGATCCCTCCGAAGAGATTTAATCCTGAACAGCTAAAAAGGTGTCTCAGACTCAAAAAAGTCACGGAGATTACACAGGGGTGTACGAGCAGCAAATGCGGGGCCAGGGTGGGTAACTGGGTCTACTCAAGCAGGATTACAAGAGACAGAGAGAAATAAGAGACGCACAGTCAGTTACCATTAAAAACAAACCACGGGACTCCACATATCAGTATGTACTGACTAATAGGCAAATTATATGGAAATCATAGCATTGTTTTAGTTGGAAGAGATCTTTCAGATTATCAAGTCCAACTGTTCCTCCAGCGCTGCCAAGGTCACCACTAAACCGTGTCCCTCAGCACACCACATCTACATATCAAAACCCCTCCAGGGATGGGGCCTGGGCCAGGCCTTGACAGCCCTTGTAGGGAACAAATTTATCCTTATGTTCAACCTCAATCTTCCCTGGAGCAACTTGAGGCAGTTGCCTCATCCTATCACTTGTTCCTTGGGAGAACAGACCAACCCCTACCTCGCTCTAACCTCCTTTCAGGGAGTTGTAGAGAGCATGTTCCATTCTGAAAGACCCCTGCCCAAGTTACGGATGACTGCAAGACAGCTCTCAACACCACTTGGGCAAACCTTTAAGTTGAAAGAACTACAACTCTCTGAATTTGGAGGAACCAGAAGACGTTTTTCTTGAGAGAAACCCCATTCAGGGGATGATACAGAGAAATGCCTAACAACCATTTTTTGGTTATTGTATGATTGGAAGTCACTGGCACACACAGACCCCCTAATTTGTAGTTTTCTTTCTGAATAACCATTTCCAAAATTTAGGAAGAGATGAATTTATTCAGAGAAGCACAGGCATGGCAGCCAAAGGGAACCACAAGAGCTTTTCCTCTGAATGGACCAAGGGGAGAAAACAGTAGCTTCCTGAACCTAAAATGGATTTTCTCCACAAGGATTTATAGAGCATTAGGATACCTGCAGCCCATGTAACCCAAACCCTCAGAAAACACACTTGCTGAGCCATCTTTACCGTTACCTCCTTCACCTTACACTACAAATACCTTAAATTATAAATACATCACAGAAATCTGATCTGTGACGCCCCCGGCACATCCTGATCCCTATCACGTAGCAAGCGCTCCGGCGCTGTGTTTTGTCAATACCAGCCTAGTACAGCTTCAAATATTTAGCTTAACTTGATCTTCCAAACTGCAGAAGAGAAAAGCCAGAGTCTCCTAACACCATTTGCTGAACAAACAATTGATCTCAGAAGAGGACGGCGGCCGTGTTGTCCTCCTGCCCCCCGGCCGGCCCGGCTGCGTGCTCGTGTACCGGGAGCCGTGACAGATGCCAGGAGTGACAGCTTTGTTTTGCCAAGGCTGTGCACGGCCGTCAGTTGGCAGGCGAAGCCGCGGCGGAGATGACAGCTTCTCTGATTCTTTCATCAACCGATGTGACTGAGTGACCTTTTCCAGTCTTAGCAGCTGCCTCCCTTCTTTAGTCAATCATGGCAGAAAATAAGTCCCTTTGGGTAAATCTTGCCCTTTTCGTAATTTTCCATGACCGCAATTGTCATTAGGCTTGTTCGCTAAATACGGTCGCGAGTGGTGCCGTACTCTTCGGGAAGAGGCAAAGATAGGAGGGCATGGCACGTGGCCTGTGTGCATGCCACAGTGGGAAACGTGTGTTCTCCCCTTGGAAAGACTTTGAATTGCTCAAGAATTACATGTCAAGATTAACACTGATGCCCACAGGGGTTCTCGCAACAGCTGTGAGAGACCCTGGCTCACCCTTTGGGGAACGTACCCACTTACCTCTCGGTTTTTGGCATGGAAGAAATTTTAGCAACGTGAAAAATCAAATGTATTCATGCAGTTCCATAGATACAGTTTGTTCTTCATGGTGGGAATGGAGAAATGCCCTTAATTAACAACGGTGACAAAGGGCTTTTTAAGTAGCTTTGCCATGAGCCTGCTTTGCATCCCTGCTCATTTCCCATGCTCGCCGCAGAGGAGGCGAGACTGCAACGGCACTCATTACACCCCGCCGATTAGAGATGGCAAATAATGCAGATAACCCCTCAAATTCCACGCAATGAGGAGTCTGTTTGAAAGAAGTCTGCTTTGGCTCAGCATTTGTCTGCTTGGTGTTTGCTTTCCGCATACATTTGCGCAATTGAGTTTTATGAGCACAAATGTTCAAGAAAAGCGAATTTCAAAGTTGCTCTCAGTATTAACAGAATCATTATTTAAATCCTCACAGAATTACTTTTGCTGAGAAATCATATCTACACAGCTAATCACAATACAGATTTATCTTTGGCACAAAGACCGCCTGTCTTTAGCTATTAGACTGCCTTCCATTATTGCAGTATGTGAGCCCCTTCCACCTAAAATAAACTCTAACAATAAGCTTCCTCAGGCACTCACTCTTATGCTGTGCTTGTATAAAGCCTGCACAATCAGAGATGTGTCTCTCGGAGCTCCAACATGACAACACCTAATGTGACAAGTGGAATTTTAATATTTGTGGTAAACCCACAGATTCAATATATACATACATATATAAACCAGGAAAGTCAAGCAACAAACAGGAAATCACAACCTCTTTGCAAATATTTAAGCTGACAGGAAACAACAGCAAAAAAAAAAAAAAAAAAAACAACCAAAAAAAAAAGTCTCAAATTATTCAATATATTCTTCCTGTAAACCACTTATTCCACTCCAGCAGAGAAAACAACTCTAGGTAACGTAGGAACAGGGCAGGTAATAACAGGTCTGCAGGAATGAGACAAAAGACCATGATAGTGGCAGAGAGAAAGAAGAGACAGAGCAACGTGGAGTATCCAAGGCTCTCCCTTGGCCCAGGAATAGTCACTCTATAAATACCAGAGTTTCAGGTGCCCCAAGGAATTTGATCTACTTTCTGCTGAAAACTGGTTTCTCAAATGCCTGATTTGTATCCATCTCTCTGAGCCAATAAATACATAAACTACTAAACACATTCATGCTTTTGACTTCGTCCTGGCAGTGGTACCCAATGCCCAGTGGCTACTGCGGATGTCTGTACGTAGGCTGGGTTTGGGTTTGTTTTCTGCTAGTTCAATAGTCATTCCTGCCTGAACTACAGAGTTCTGAGAACCATCAGGTTGCTTCAAAGGATAACAGATTGAAGCTTCAGTGGCCCAAATGACAAGAAAAGATGAGAGATAAACCGTACCGGCGCTCAGGGGGAAAACCAGATGAAAATTTCACAGCGTACCAAGCGCCGATGGGTGCTCTGCTGATGCTTGAAACCTTTGCTGCACCTTGCCATTATTGAGGGATTATGGGACCTTCTGTACAACTGCTGAGCCTGCCAAGTCCTATGAATGCTAACCAAAATCCCACACAAGCTGCTACAATCTTCAGGGGGTTTTACAAGACAAATTTCAATAATCCCTTTAAGTGCTTCTTTAGAATCAGGCGTGAATTTGCCAAAGCCAGAGTAGCTTATTCTTCTTAAATTTATAACGCACTAACTAGTGCTCTGTGCCTTACAAGAATTTCTGAGTGCTCGCTTGAATAAATGTTGTGGACTTCTAATATTCCCAAACTACTCAGCATAAGAACCTAGGCTGGAAATCTTGGGATCAAAGATGACATGAGTGGTACTGTATTTCCTGACTTTGATCAAAACAGAAAAAACAAGGATATTGATGAACAAGGATAACACTCAAACTCAGTGTTCCCACCCTTTCATGGAAACCAATAACACCAGTGAACTTTGTAGACCAGAAAACTCTAGAAATACCAGAAAACCAGTTCTCTAACTTGGTTTTTTGGGTTTTTTTTTTTGTTTGTTTGTTTGGTTGGGTTTTTTTTCCCTCTAACATAAGTAACAAATGCAATAGTAGGGGCCAAAGGAAAATACCATTTCATCAGGCACCACGAGGAACACTGAAGAGATGAAAATGAGCAGAGACCTAGAAAACTAAGGTGGAACAGAAAGGGAGGCAAGAGGGGGGAAAAAAAAAAAAAAAAGAAAAATAGCTAATGCAAGAAGAATTACAAACTTTTAAACTGAGAGGGAGCAAGTTAAAGGAAGGTAGCTGGAAGAAAATGGCTACAAAAGAGAGACAGGAAAGACAGGCCAGTGAAAGTATTAAATGGATATTAAAGAAAAGAGAATAGAAGTAGCAGAAGATGGAGAGATGAGCAGTTCATTCTCCATGACCATGGCAAAGGCCATGACGTTCAGTGGCTTATCTACTTTGGTTTCCACTTTCCAAAGTGGAAAGCATGCCCAATACACCTCTAAGAGCAAACAGTGCTTAAACACAGCAACTGATAAACCCCTGCCTCCTAGAAAGATATTCTCTAAGAATCAAGCATCCGAACTTATTAGTCATCCCTGAAAATCTCCTCTCCAGGTCCATTTGTCAGGTATTTAGTCATATTGCACCTTCTCCGATGCTGAGACCAGTGGAATACGTATTCCCCTACACTCCAAGCCTTAGAGAACATAACCTTCAAGTGCCCTCCCGTTCTTACAGCTGCATCCCCATCTCCTTGTCCCGCTGCTGCCAGCACGTGGGCACACACCCCTTATTTTATACGGCATAAGGCAGATAGGGGCTGAACCTTTGAAGTCTAGTGCAGAATAATTTATAGCACAGATCCATATTTCTTTGAGAGTGAAGTTTGATTTAGGGTAACAGTGTAGGCCTTAATCTAGACATTGAATCCCCAGTTGGATGATAGGCACTGCCACCCACCCCTCCCCATGCAGATAAAGTGTGTTTTGTCCAAGGTGAAATGTCTTTTCCATTTGCCCTCTGGATACAGCTTGTCTAACTCACTATTTCCATCCTGTCTATCCTTACAGAAACAGCTGGGACTGGAATCTGCCTCCCCTATCACATTTCTAACACAAGGGGGAAAACAGAAAAAAGGTGAATTTGATCACAGAAAAAATAGAAAAAAAAATAATCCCAAAACAAACCCAACCTGAAAAACCCCAAACATAACGAGGGAGCCCCGTGGGTCTCTTAAGAAGCCAACCACTGTTGTGGTCCAGAGGTGGAAGCAAAGGGCTGTTTCCGAGTGCTCCAGCTTTGAGCTTGCTAATGCACGGTGAACCTGACCCTGCGGGGCTCACAAAGCTCTAATTTTCCTGCTGACAGTTGGAGATTACAGCACTGGTAGCTGAGCTGAGAAAATGTGCTCTAGAAGGTCTCCAAGACAGAGACAAAGAGAAAATAAACAGTGAGCCCCATGGTGTCACTTTACAGGCACTTTTCTGACAGCAGCCACACCTTTATACATGGCACTTAGAATAAACAATTTAGAGAAAATGGATTTTTGGCTTTGGGAAGAGGATGCTCTGTTCGGATACACTACGGCATAGACAAACACAATGCAAAGGGGCAAACAGCATAAAACAGGACAGCTCATTACTACCTGTTTTCTTCCAATTACAACTATTGCTCTTGAGGCACCGAGACCAATGAATGTGCAGCAAGGTGCAAATAAAAATAAAAAAAATCCGCATCTACTGGCATTTTCCAAGAGAAGTATCAAAAGCACCATGGAATAAACAGCAGTCCTGGATAAAATGGGCTCAACCCAATAAATCAGAGACCTCATTGTCAAAAGGACATTGCCACGGTCCCATTACATATGCACTGATACCTGTAAAACTAGGCTTCTATGATTTCATTTCCAATTTTATATCTGTTCTTTTTAATGCACTATTCCCTTGTCAAAGTTTCTGTGGTGCTCCGCTACAAAGGAACTAATTTTGAACTCTGATTTACACTACTGAAAATGGACTTGACCACAATTACACCAGCCACCGGTGTGGACACCCCTTCTCTCAACCCCCAGTCAGAGCACACACGGTCATATTTCAGCAGCACAGTCATTCAGGATTCATTAATCTTACTTATTATTCCCACCTTTGACAACACCTTTGCATTGTACTAGGCTAACATTTTACCTCTGCAAGATGGCACCGGAGAGCCAAGTTTGCTGTACAAAAGAAATCATGCTAAGTGCTCGTCTTCAATTTGCTTCTCATTGATTCATGCAGCCTGTTTGGCCACTCTGCTGGAGGAAGGAAGGAGGTGTAATGGTATCTGCTCATTTTCATCCTTGAGACCTCCAGATATGTTCAGCAAGCCTATAAAGCTTTTAATCTTTAGCATTACAGTACCATCAGAAGTGCAATTTTCTAACACTGGAAAGCAGGTGGAAATCAAAGGGAATAAAGTAATTACACGATTTAAGTACAGCCATTTTATGAGAGATAGAAATCACTCCCATTCCTTTCCACGTATAACTGTAATTGCATTGGAATTATTTATAACAGGCCCCATTTTAATTCCAGGAATACAAGCAATAATACACTTCTCTGCTACAGTACCGCATTAGAAAGGGATAGAAAAAAAAAAAAGCACAAACAAAACCAAACCAACAACTCAAATAACTGCAAAATTACATCAGATTCACACAAACAGAGGAATCCCACAAAATCACAGCCGTGATATGCTGGAATCCCTTAGACAAGAAAACAGAAGGCTTTCGGAAACATTTGTAACTCCAGCTCCACAGAGTATTTTCAAAGCATGTCAGAACACACGACGAGTATTAAGTTCCTTCTACCGCCGCCTCCTCCTCCCTCTTATAGGGATGACACCACTAACAGGATAAAGTGAGTGACAGGGTTATATGATCATTACATAAAGGTAGTACACATGCAAAATCTTCAGAACACGGAAAAAAAATTATCAAAGAGGTTGCACCATCTGTCTGTGGAGAAAAAAACAACAGCTGGTGCAAGAAGCCGCAAGATGCCAGCCTTACAAGTGACAAGATGGGAAATGACAGGAAACAGCTTTTCACTCTTCTAACAGCAAAAGAAACGTACAGCCCGTGTTCTCGTGTTTGAAAACCTCCAGATGCTGCCCTCTTCTCACATTTCCATATCTTTGTTCATGCAACATCTGAAAGCTTTTCTATTTTTATAGAGGGAGGGGAAAAAAAGCACAAAGCCATGAAATGTATATATTTTTTTTTCTTGCGAGAGGATGTTGAACGAATTTTAATCATGATTGTAAGAAAAAAGAAAAAGAAAAATCAGCAGTGTTTGATGTGAGAAACCTTTGAAACTTTCTCCATCTCAGAAGCAATTGCAACGTGTCTGGCTTTTATAAAGCTTGTATATGATAAATATTAGCTTATTCTGAGACTGATTGGGCTTTTGGATTGATTCAAAGCAATGCTAAGGTTCACCACTAATGTTCTGTGAAGGCAGCAGGCCTCCCTCGAACAAGGTAACATAGCCCTCAGGCCAGGGTTTCCAAACAGCTCAGGCTTTAGGAGTTGTTTGAGCACTAGCTGTGACCCCTGGGCTAAATGTCCTGACCTCCCCTGTTTCTAGGAAGGGTATTGCTGAGGCTGCAAAACCAGGTGACACGTTCAAAAAAAGGAAGCCACCTAAAACCTTTCTACAAAATCCAGCATGCACAGCTTCGCAAGAGGTGTCCTGGCTATACAGAAGGCTTGGCACTGAATGATACTGGGAGCTGTCAAATATGACCCTGTACGACCCTACAAACTGGATGTTATTAACAACTGGTACGTACTTTACAATAGAAAACATTCTGCGAAGTCAATGCCCCATGAAGACGTGGTCTCGTTACGGGACGGAACCTGAAGGCAGAGGCACAAAGCACAGGGTCCTGTGCACACCAAAGCAGGATGGAGGGAGGAGTGTACATTTCCAGCACGAGCTTCGGGGAGAGCTCAGCTGGAAGATGACACTGATCTGCAGATCAGGGGACGGATCTGGGCAGGCTAAGACTAATGATTTCTACCTCCCCCAGACAGATTAGTCCTTAGTTCATCCAAGTGTTTTGCAACGGGGAAATAAACTAGGATTATTTAGTCCAGACAGAAGTGAGCAAAAGGAAAGGTGTCTACCCATAGCAAAGCAATATTCTGGTGCCAGGAATCACATCTTTATCCTACGACTACACTGGAAGGCTGCTCAATGGCTAACACTGGGATGTGTTTTTCACCCCTCACCATAAATAAAACACTGCCCCCCTGCATCCCCCCCTCCCGTCCCCCCCCCCCCCCTCACCGCCCCCTTCCGACCCGCGTGCCCACAACCCCTCCCAGTGCAGACCAGTGGCCCCACATCCCCTCCCAGTACAGACCAGTGACCCCACATCC
>JAAGNO010008850.1:1212-17040 GCA_033439905.1 Ceryle rudis
GGCCAGCCCGGCACTGCTCAGCCTCTCGCTCGGCGGCCGGTGCCGCTCCTGGCCTTTGTCCACAGCCAGACACTGAGCAAAACAAAAGCAAATTCCCCAGCAGCTGAAGGTGCCATTTTTACAGCTCAGCTGAACGAGGAAGTATTTTTTGATCTCTTAAAAATCCTGAATATTATCTGACAGTTTATCTTGTTTCTCCGCATCCGTGTCTTTGCAGCAACGCCAGCTCATTTACATGTGTATTGCGCCTGCCTCCACGGGTGCTGAGGTCAATTGAAACTCAAGAAAAGAGGAGAAATTTATGCAAAACTGTTGATTGCATTTGTATGTAATGAAATCATCCAATATTCATCTGACTATAGACTCTAATCTGAAAGGAGAAGTGAAGGACATAAGAGTCACTGGAAAGCAATAATGAGCTTCTGTAGTGATTAAAAAAGCACTTGAGCTTTCTGAAAATCCAGCCAGAAATCGTGTCTAATCAACACGGAATATAGGAGGCAGAGATTACATTGATACATTTTGCAAAGCTCACTGTTGAAAATGTATGCGAGCTGTAAACTCTGACATGCCATCCATGGTCTGTTTTATACAAATCCGGGCGGCACACAATCAGCGCCCGGGCTCGTCCCTGGCACAAAGCAATCTTGGTGTCTCTGCTCGATGACTCACAAGGAGCGCAATCACATCTATTTTGAAGAGCAATGTTGGTTTTTAACTATGTCGAGAGCTTCCAGCTTCCTCAGAGTTTTTCCTTCCTTCCTTTCGTCTCGGCTTCGCATTCCCCACGGCCACGGGGCTGGGAGGTTGGGAGGGGCTGGTGCCCGCTCCGGTCCCTGCCACCATCCCCTTGGTGTGAGGCTGCCCCGGTTCAGCGGCTCAGAGCAAACCAAAGTGTCCTGACAGAGCCAAGCATGGCCATTTGGGCAGCCCCGGGTCTCTGCGGGGGGTGTGATGGGTGGGGATGTGCACAGGGGTACCACTTGTGCTGGGAGTGCAACCTCCTTGGGCACCACCAACCCACCAGGCCATGGCAGCGCTCGCCAGGTGGGAACCTGATGGTGCCCCAAAGCTGCACGTGCTGTTGGGAGAGGGTGCCGGCTGCACGCGGAGGGGTGCAGACAGCCCAGGGCATGGCTCAAGGAAGGAGGTCTGGCCACAGCCCTCCCTCACCCACCTTATCTCTCCCTGCCCTGCACCACCCAGCAGCATTTGCTGCCGAGGCCAAACGGTTTGGTGCCTGAAGCGGTGTCAGCGACATCAGGTCCATGTTACGCCCAGCCCAACCATCTTCTGGCCCAAGGTCCCTTTCCTGGCTGGATTATTCAGCACAGCTGGAGCTCCCTCCCCACCCGCCAACAGCATCAGCTGCAGCTCCTTATCAGCTCTGGGTGCAATCCAGCCTGGAACCAAGGGAGAGCTTCCTGCTGATGCTGGCTGAGGGAGCTTTTGGAGCAGACAGGCCTTGTGATGTAGTTCTTGGTGTAGAGCAGAAGGTGATTTGTGCAGCAAGGAGGAGAGTGGACCCATCCAGAGCTGCCCTGTCTGCCAGTTGGCTGTGGTGAGTGTCTGTCCTCTCTTCTCCTGGGTGGTTTACTGTGGCAGGGGGTGGGTGGTCTCCTGGGCCAGCACGCTGCTGTGTGTGGTGGGTGATGCTGTAGTCCTGCGTGGCTGGAATGGTGACTCCCTCTCCCAAAGGGACAGGGCAGGGCACGGCTGCGCTGCGGATGGGCAGTTCCATCCCCAGCCTGGTGCTGGTGCCGTTTCACCACTAGTTTTTAATTCATGTGATGCGGAGTGAAATGCTACAGGGTAAGTAACAGCAGCAAGTACTGGGGAGTTTCCTCTGTGCAATGACCCTCTGCAGCTCCACCAGCCCATTGCCACTGCCCCAAGGACCTGGAGACTGGGAACAGGCTGGAGAAGCCCCTGTGGGCAGCACCAGCCCTGCTTGTGCCTGCAGCAGCTTCTCCACTTGCCCTGGCTTTGAGAAACACCTGGCTCAGCAGCCACCGCTCCTGGGGAGGGTACTGGGGAAACCCTTTGAGCCCGGGCTGTTACTGGGATGCTGAGGCTGCAACCACAGCAAAAAAAAAAAAAAAGCCTAGTTGATAAATGTCAAAAGAAATACAGTAATCGGCTGAAAGCAATTTACCGAGCCTTGTAACCGCCCTGGGCTCGCCATTTTCCTTTATTCATTTATCACCGTAAGTGCTTTGGCCAAAATACACAAAGCAGAGAAATTGTTGACATGTGGGGCCCTCGCAGAGCAAATCCTTCATCCTCCTCCCCCTCCCCACTGCACACAAACTAACTTTTGGGGAGTTGTTTATTTAAGGACTGTAGAGCACTCAGTGCTCTTTGAACCCGAATGCCTTGGGAGCGGAGCCCGAGGGGCTGGCCACCAACTTCCCTCCTCTTGCCATTGCCCCAGGCTGTGGGGAGGCTGCTTGGGAAGTACCTGCCTGGTAGTGAGGAGCTGAGCTGAGCTGTGCGATGTGCTCAGGACCCCTTTCTGCTTCTACCTCCTCCACCCTCTAAAATGTGGTACCAGTGGTTGGCATGGGCATCCTGCAACTGGTCAGGGAGGGCAGGTGCTGGTTTTGGAAAGTCTCTGTGTTAGCTTTTGGTGGTCTTGGGCCTGGCTAAAAGAGCCATGCTGACAGTGCTGGTTTCAGTTCTCTACTCCTGAAGTCTAGGGAACTGCAAAGCCCATCTCCCCTGCCCATCCTGCAACAGTTGGTGCTGGGCTCCCTTGTGCCTTCCCAGTGGCCGGGCTGCAGTTGGCTCTGCTGGACATGGCAACGGCTTCTTTTGTGGTGCACGAACCCAGGGGGACACCTTGACCAGAAACTGGCTGTCCCAAGGTTGCTCCTCATCTCATTTTGACTTTATTTTAAGCAAAAGTAAATGCCAGAGTCGACAGCAGGAGAGCGCAGGTTTCCCTGGCACGTGGTCCTTGCTTTGGCCAGGCTGCAAACGGGCCAGTGTATGGGGAAAGCGGGGCGCTCGTTCCTCCTGTGCCTCAGCTCCTGTGTGAGAGCCCTCCCAGCAGCCTCCAGTCCTCCTTCCTACTATTTTATTATCTTAGTTCGCTCAGTTCTGTTGCCACATTGATGAAGGGAAGCAAGGAGAGTCCCCCCAGCCCTCCAGTACAATCCAAAGTGGGGAACTGGAGCAGCACAGAGCTGCTCTGAGGGTCTGGCAGAGCCTCCCCTGCCTGTCTCCAGGCGGGGACAGTCACTGGGTCGGAGGCAGGAGTGTGTCCGTGGGGGTGGTGCTTATCCCAGCAGCTCCTTGGTCTTTGCTGCCAGCAGCTTGTCCATCTCCGCTGCCGCGCTGTCTGCCATTTGCTGGATCTGTGGTGACAGAATACGAGGCTGAGCCGTGTGCTAGAGCTTAAAGGGAAAGGAGTGACTGGATGACCCCCTGAAACAAAGCCTGAAGGCCTAATAATAGTGCTGGGGCAATAGCTGGCTCTTCCCAGGGGCTCCCACCAGCCCTCAGTGACACTGTGCCAATGCTGCAGCTGCACAGTGACAACAGGGACCGGTCACGGGCTCTGAAAAGAGACACACAACACAAACTCTTGGCTGACCTTGGTCAGGCCCTTATTTAACTGAGCAGCTTCAGGGGAAGGCAGAGTTAGATACCTGCTGGTGTTGGCTTATCACCTCCTGCAACCCTTCCACTCTTAGAACAAATGAGGCAAGGGCAGCACGTGGCCTCGGACACGTCAAACAACAGACCTGTTTACTTCTCGTCAGAAAAGAAATAAATGGCGATTGTTAAAGCCCCGCCCGGGGATCAGGTCTCCTCTGACACGGGATGGACGCGGCAACCATGTCAACAGGGCCAAAAGGTGCACGCTCTTACTCGAGTGGGCGCAGGTACAGGCGGCGGCACGTCGGGCGGCTTTACGCGCTAGTCCCACAGGGCTGATTGAGGTGCCGGGTCTGAGGTGTAAGACGAGGACCTTTCCTCATGCTAAAAAAACTTGGGTACAAGCAAAAAAGAGCCTTGAGACGCTCCCTCTAAGAATGCAGAAAACCATCTGCCTGCTCTGGGAGCGCGGCTTCCCAACAGGATTGGGTTACAAGAGCAAGGCCATTTTTCCTGCTCGCACGAAGGCTCTGTATATCAATGTTTATTTTTGTGAGCGCACAGAGAACTGTCGCGAAGCATTTGCAATGTATCTAACTTTAGCTGTTAATAAACAAACAGCTAAAAAGTAATGGCCTGCCTTCAGAGGCATCAATTCAGCAAAACACTCAGGCTTGTGCCTGAGTTTATGCCCAAGTAATTGACTTTGGTGACATCTGCTCGTAGGGAATTAGGTATATGCTTAAGTATTTTTCTGAATTGGAGCCAAAAACTCCTAACAGAGATAATCTTGCTAGCCTTTCATTAATAACAAACTGGAGCGACCCTCACCAACACCGGCTGGTTTGTAGTGGCCAGGCACTGTGTCAGTGCTGTTGAAGCTGTGGACGTGGGCTGTTTTGCTCCCCAAGTTCAGCTGGTTTGTGCAACAACCCCTCGTAGTACAAAAGCTTTCAGGGAACATTTTTTTTTTCCCCTGTGTCAGCTTACAGTGGTTCGTGTCATGTATTTGGCTTTGAGATTTAAGCCCCAAATCTCACACGGACAAAGCAAATACAGCAGTGATTGCTGACTCCAAAAACTCAGCCCAGGGCCACTCGCTCTCCAGGGACAAATGCACTAGTGAGCTGTGAAATATCGTGATATGGAAGAAGGAGAAAAACATTACCTGCTTTTCTAGCAGCCAGATGGTATCTTCAGACACTTTGCTCTTGGACTTCTTTACCTGGGTGATGCTTTTGCTTCGCACCTTTCTCAGGGCCTCTTTGGACTTGTTGGTGGACTGCTTGGCAAGCTTGGCCAGGCTCTCCCTGTGCTCTCTCGTCACCCTAGCAGCGAGGGGAGAGAAAAAAAAAAAAAAAACCACCAAAAGGAAAAACAGCGTCATGTGTAGCACAGCCAGATTTATTTTCCATGATGGTCATCGGGGAAATGCAGCGATCCGCTCCACTGAGGTTACCTCCCTGACTGGCCTGGATAGAGCTGCCACCCAGCACCCAGCCGGGCTGCACAGTGACACCCAAAAGCTGCCTGGGTGAAGATAGAGCTCACTCTGCACCGATGCCCCACGTCACAAAGGCAGAGGGACTTAACAGCTTGGAGCGTGCCTTTCTCCTGCTTTGGTCCACCTGAGCAAATCGGCCACGTCTGCGCAGCACCGCCAGGGTAGCCCACCCCAGGGAGCAAGTCTTGAGCCTGATTTATAGTTGTCACTGCAGTGCCTGCAAGACATGCTGAAATGTTCAAGCTTTCCTTCATTTCTGCTGCCAAAACATTTGTGGGCAAGAGGGAAAATCCAGCTCCAGACCTGAGAGATGGAGCTGAAGTGCAATCCCGCAAAGCTGGGAGGAAACCTCTGTCCCTTCCTGAAACTCGGTATCACCTCCCTGCCGCTGAAGAACCTGAATCAGGTATCTGGAAGCTGCAGAGCTTATGTGTCACTTAACCTTATTCCAGCTTATCCCAACCAGGCTTTCCACTAAGATGATGTGAACACCTGGTTTGACAAGAGGATGATACTGGATGTGGCCAGCCACAAGTAACTTGGCCCAGGAGAGCTTCAGCTTCACCTTCCCCTTGATGTAGAGCCAGTTACTGCTGTGGTGCCTCAACCTTCCATCCTGAACTAAAAACCACAGGTGATGAGGGAGTCTGGCCATTTGAATAAGGGCACAGGACTGGCTGGTATGTCACCTCAGCTCTGGTAATGCTCCAGCGCCTACCAGCTGATCGCCGCCAACATCAACTGCTAGTGCTTAACCATAATTTCTTAATTCTATTCATGGCTATTGAAGTTTCCAGACCGCCTCGCAAATGAAAAACCCCTCTGCGCTGCGACTCACTCGCAGGAGAGCACCCGTCTGCTCGCAGGAGATGTTGCAAAATAAACGTTTCCTAGGAGTATTTAGAAGCTGGCTGCAGCAGCCTGGGTCACCAAAACACCGAGGCCAAGAGCTCAGGAAGCCTGGGGTGAGAGCTCCCAGGGCAGGACCTGCTCTGCCCCAGTGTGGGTGAGTGTTACGGGGAGGCTGCTGGGGCAGGATCAGACCCACGGGACTTCCCGAGCTCATGCTCAGCCCAGCAAGTCGACATCCCCAGATGCCTTCCCTCGGCCAGGTCACCGGCAGCAGATGCCTGCAGAGGTGCTGGCCTCTCGCCAGTTATCTGTATTTCACAGTGCAAGAGGGAATAGGCTTCCCAGAACCAGTGGGTAGTTACAGGAATCTGGGATCACTGGAAAAGCTGAGAGACCTCGAGAGCAGCGACTCGGCCCCGGCACCCGCGGTGCCCCCCCCCCTCCAGCCCACCCTGCTGCCTGCTGAGGGACGGCTGGAGGGACATGGCCAGTGAATTTCACATGTGGCAAGCGGCTTCTGGTTGGTGCAGGCTCGAGCCTGGACCGAGCGCCTAATTAGAAGTGAGTGGGGTTACTTGTGGTTTCCTCTGCATCCCAACAGTGATGCCTTCAGGGCTTCTCGTGTTCAATCTCCCCAGCTGGAGGTCCCGCGGCTCATGCGAAACCAGCAAAGCCGGCTCGCAAACAGAGGTCTGGGTGAGGTCAGATTCTCAGGCAGCTTTCTGGGGCGGGGGAATGTGGGGAGTCAATCCTGGCTGCTAAACTTGGAGCAGGGAGCTGGAAATCTCTCCCATCTCCTGCTGGGTGGCGAGGGAAGCCGGGCCGCAGCGGGGCTGCCTCAGCACTGGGAGCCCCAGTTTGCTGTCAGCTATTCGCCTCCCCGCTCCCGCTCAGCTTTTGCGAATCGTGCCGAGGGTATCACTCGCCTGCTCGGGGCTGCCGAGCCTTTAAGGAAATGTTTTTGTTTATGCAGCGCTGCCAGATTTCCTATGCTTCTTGGCACGGGGTCACAGCTTTCATGCCTCCTTGTCTGTCTTTATTAACACCAATTTCTTTTTATCACTGCGCAGCGCCGTGGAGTTTCTCAGCGGGTTTTATGTTCCAGCCAGACTGTGTGTAAATTCTCAGCAATGCTACCAACAGTGCCAGAAACGGACACTTTTTCAAGCAGATGCTGTTTCTGGTTAAAGAATCCATCAACACGAGCCAGGCCCATGGTTTCTAAGGACAGTTGTTTAATCCTGCCCCCAGATCTGGGACTTTTAAGCTGTTCTTAGATATGTTTTCTTTTCTGTCTAGTAACCGTTGCCCCTATCCCCTCTTTAAAGCCAAAAAAAGCGTAAAGTGAACCTGGGGAAGGGGTGCCAGAAGCAAGGAATGAGGACAAGGTCCCTTCCTGCCACCCCTTGTGCTCTCCTGGGGGAACACCACCTTGCTCTGCAGCTCAAGGGGCAGCAGGCTCAAACCCTGCCCTTCTCCCCGCCAGGCTCAGGACTGAGCCTGAGGAGTGACACGCCAGGGGTTCAGGCACACACACGGCCCCACAGGTAACCTCTCCTCTCTTCCTGCTTCCTCCAGCCACCAGCGGTTTAGAGCGGCCACCCCGGACGCTCCCGTCCCCACGCGCGGCAGGAGCGGACCCGTGGCGAGCGCGACGCCGGGCACGGCTCAGCACAGGACGTTCATGCGGGTAAGAGTAATTTCTGTATCTCAAACGTTAGTAATTTCCTGTGAACGAGAGGGATCAGTTCAAGGGAGGCAGGCTTAACTAAACTCTCTGCATGCATAATTGCAGATAAACACAGGGTGCGACACCCGCTGCTCAACAAAAAGCATGCGAGAGACTTCTGGCAACGCGCGACCCGGAGCAGTGCAGCTCGGCAACAGCTTTGGGGTTGTTGGGTTTGGTTTGTTTTTTTTTTTTTTCCTCAGATAAAAATTTTTTTTGAGTCCTTTCTCTCCATAGTAGGTATCTTTGCATATTTCTTAAAGGGCAGAGGGGAAAAAAAAAGCTCACAATGAGTCATTAAACTTTCAAATGAGTCATCTGGCTTTCAGTAAAGCATGTGTAAAAATATTACTAATTTACAAACAATATCCAGTGTAACACAATGGGTCCAAAAAAGATGAATCTAAAAATGAGGCAATACCATAAAAGACACAAGGTCAGGTCAAATTCGGCCAAGAGATCAACCAATACAAATGTTCCCATGGCTGGTTTTCTTTCTTTTTTTTTTTTTTCTTTTTCTTCTTCTTTTTTAAACCCTCAGAGAATACTTTTTACACAAATAAATATTGCCTGTGCAGTGCTAGCAACACAAACAGGCGAATGCCTCAGGGAGCAGAGGGGATCCGAGCAGGCAGCAGAAGTAAACACGAACGAAACGAGTGTATTTTTTCTCCTAAAGCTGCAATGCAAAAACTAAACGGCTTAAATAAATAGTGAAAAGTAAACTCCATTTGCAAATGCTCAGTTGAAACGCTCCCAAGCACCGAAGCGTAGCTGGACCCGCGTGAGGCACGATATGACAGCTGATAGATCAGACTAAAAAGTGCTTTTAGTAACGGGTAAGGATAATTTGGGTTTGATTTTTACTTTTACCGTGCCTCCTCGTGAAAGAAACAGTGTCTGCAGAAACAACAGTCTCTTCGTTTCAGATCTGCCCTGCTCATTTTGCACACCTGCCAGAATTTGGGCCAGTTCACTGCATCTGTCTGTCATATATTCTGTGGTAAACAACTTCAGAGTTGGGAAAAACGGGTAACTTTAGAAAATGAAAAAAAAAAAAAAATTATTTCAGGGATATAATATTAGAGGGAGGCTAATTGAGGTTATTTCTACACCTCCCACCTCCTCTGTGTTGGCAGCTTTTAAAAGGCTGAAACTGTCTGCTTGTCTCTTTGATAAGAGGAGGAAACTCTGCAAGACCCAGTCGTGTTACCAAGGAGCGGGTGAGCACACACGGGCCGGGAGGTGCAGTGAGGGCAGACTGCAGGGTACATCTCCCAGCCCAAAAACCTCTTTAACTTGGGGTTCTGAGAGAAAAAGGCCAAGAGCAGCAACCCTGACACACAGAAGGAGCAAGGGAGCACGCTGGACAGATGTGGGGAAAGAAGACTCATTTTTGCTCTGCAGCACTGCAGAAGATAGTGATGGACTGTACAGGTTTGTTTAAAAAACACAATTTTTTTTTTTCCTAAAGATTGGGATTTGCAGTTTTGGAGTTTCCTCCCCTGCAATTCATATTCAAGGATGACCCAAGTGCCCATTAACAATCAAACCACTGCGCAGCAACCCGGGAGCCTCAGCAATTATGAAGATAATGGTGCCCTCCTCCTCTCCCGAGGAATGGGGGAAGGGCAGGGAGCATGGGGAAGAGAAATCAGCAAACAGAATGATAATGTCATTCCCTCTCACCAACAGCAACGGAAAGCTGCAATTAGCTGCCTCTGATCAAAATGATAGAAAAAAATCCATAGAATTTTTAAAGTAGATCAAAAGTACAAGAAATACTTGGTCCATCTTTACTGAGAAGTCACCTGCCTGTGAAAGGCAGCATACCTGCAAGGTGAACGGAGACAGCTTTATCTGGCGTGGGCCTTGGTGACTTTACCCTCTGTGGGAGTTGATCCCAGCGCTGTGGGAGCCCAGGGCAGGAGATCATGTAGATCTGCATCTGCCCAGGGTATTTCTGGGTCCGAGCACCCCCAGGAACTTGGGACTTTTCCTTGCACCACCCAAACTTGTGATGGGTGAGGGAAGCGATGAGGAGCCCTCGGCCAGCAGCAGCCTGCTCTTCTAGCAGCCTTCTACCTGAACTTCCACGCAGCCACTGGTTACACCGTGGGTACTGCACAAGAGGAGGGAGTGGATGGTTTAGCCAAAGCTATTGCTTTCCTCCCTCTTTCTTTCATCACTCCCTTTTTAGTGTTCTCTGCAGCAAGGTGGTATTTGCCCCTAACACTCCTGTGTTACTGCTGCTCTGTGCTGGTGTAATTCAAATAATTTACATCAGGGCAGCAAAGAGTCGGGCCCTGAATTAAGGCAACACCACTTCAAAACCCTCTGGCTGTCTCTTGTGAAGTGCTACAGACAGCCAGGACCAAGTATCCTCTGCAGGAGCAAGATGAAGAACAGTAAGACCAACCATCAGATGCCAAAACATGGTGACTCAGAGATCAGACACTTGGAAGAGGTTGCACTTTTAGGACTCAGTTTTTTTTCCAAGCCTGAAATATGGCTGTTTGGAAAGCAGCTGCATCACGACATAACAGCCGTTGTGCCTGCTCACCCTCGGCAGGGCGCTCCCCGCAACCTACTGCCTTATCTGCATGACGATGAACTTGGGCAGCCGTTGATACTCACTTAGGAACTGGCACCCGAATTATTGTCCCATCCACTTCTGGGTTCAGGTTCATGCCGCTCTCCCTTATAGCCTTCGTAGCTGCAGCTGTGCTCTGTAAAACAGATCAAAAGGTAAAGGGAATTAGGAAATAATCATTCCCATATGCCAGAACTCTGTCAATAGTTGGCAATCCATCTCCATGGAACATGGAAACATTTACTTCTGTTACCAGTAAGATCAGGAAGTTACATTGGTGCGGAGAGCTTTGATCAAACCGAATGGGAAACTACGGCCGCGCTCGGTATCGGGGTAGGGGGGCATGACGGGGGGGAGAGGGGAAGGGAAGCAACAACAAAGAAAACTGTTTTGCTTCTTTGAAACTATTTGAATGGTTTGAGGCAACGCAGAGTGAAACCGCAATAAATTCCCAAGGCATAGCCTGACTGTGGCGAAGGAGATGAAAGATTCTGAGCATTTAAAAATTCCAGTTGAATGTTTCCCACTAGAAATCACACAGTGCCAATTGAGAAACGTTAACTAACTTAACCACTTCAGTGCTACAGCCTAACCACATGACATCAGGGCAGTAGCAGCTGGCTAAGAAATAGTGCCTGTGCCCAGCTCTGTGTTTATTTTACAGCTTATTACTTTAGGATTAACTTCTCAAAACTCCCCCACTGCTGCCTGACGCTCTGCTCTGCTTAAAAGGTGGGCTGCGCAGCTTTGCCTGGTACGTAAAGTGATGAAAAGGCTTCTCTGCCTGTCCCAGGGTGCCCAGGTACCTCCAGGGAGCGTCAGGCTATAGGGGTAAATCGGAGTTTTGCTAGGAGCTCCCGCAGCGCTCTGCCAGGCTGCGTCGTTCTTGACATTGACAGCAAGGAGACCGAGCCGGTCTGTGTTCCTGTGGCACTGCCGCAGGGTGTGGTGTTATTTTGGATGCTCTGCCCTCCGTAACTTCAGCTCCAGGCTGTTGCAGCGAGACTGCATTTGCAAAGTTCTGCTTGTGGCAACTCTGGCACAAACTAAAGCTCCAGGTATTTGTTTAGGTCTCTGAGGTGTGACATCGCTGCAGTGAATGCGCGTGCTGCCAGTGTTCTGTGAGACGCAGCCGCGCTCCTCCAGAACACGACAAGGGCAGAGAAGATGTAACTGAGATGATCTCAGCGCGTCAGGAATGTAACCGTGTTGCTCTATGGACAGTGCTCGCCCTGTAGGAAGGAAATGCTCAGTAAAGCTGCGTTGTTTAGCACGTGTATTGCAGGAGACAGAGGAAGGGGAAAATACTGCAGTATTGCCCCCACCCTCCTGCAGCCCATGAAATAAATAGCCATCGGGTTTATAACTCTTGGGCAAACAGAATTTGGCCCTGCAAGTCCTTCTCTATGATTATTTTCTTTCCCAGATTCTTCAGGCATGTTTATTTGCTTTTCAGTGCCATGAAGTATTGACTATATGCTGTAAATAATGACATCAAGTAAACATGTCTGTAATGGTTTTAAAGAGTTCAATCTGGTTACCCACGGAACAGTTAGAGTATAAAACAACTGCATTGAGAGAAAAGAGTTCTAGCTCTTGTTCAAATGAAAAATGGTCCTTTGGCTTAGAAAGCAAACGTAGGCAGTGCTATACAGTGTGATATTTAGTTTCTCACAAGCCCATTTCTCAGCCTGAGCTCAGACTCGGACGTGAGCTGAGTCTCACAGTGACTTCCCCAGCTCTCTCAGCTCTGGCACTCCGAGGCACCTCGGTGCACTCGCTGATGAGGGGCCTTCATTCTTTAAAGCCATTATACACGCTGGATATACTTTAAGAAACACTTAGGCATCAAGTGCCTTACCATGACCTCCTCTGAGACTTTGCTGACTTAATTAATTGGGGAAAGCCTTTGCAAAATAAATAAGAGATAAGCTTTGGCAAACCTCCAGACCCAGAGCAGGATGAATAGCTAACCCTGCACTCGTTACTGCTCCTCTCTGCCCGGCTCTGTCTGCATGAGCCCGCTACTGCTTGATCCTGAGGAGAGGTTCAGATTTGCTGCCTCATTTAGGAGGGAGTCTAAGTAAAGCTCCTGCAGAAAATTAAGGGAACTCGGCTCAAAGCACTGAATTTGGGTTGGGACCTGCAGGCGCTGCCAAGGGAGGAGCTTGTTAAGCTCAGCCTGCTTGAGCTGGGCCAGGCGACAGCACTCAGCACAGGCCCAGCTCAGTCCTGCCAGGGAGGCTTTGCAGAAGCTTGTAGACTATGTCAGCAGCTTCTTCCATGAGCTCTCAGAGGTTGTCACCAGCCCTGGTGATAAGTGAGCAAGTTTTAGAGGAGTTTGATGGTGCCCCCAGCAGAAATATAAACTACTCCAATGTTCTGTCTGGGTCTGTGCAGGGCTGCTTCTTCCTAAGGAACTGACGTGACATAAATGCAACATCACCTCTGGATGTACAATTCGGGTGAACCAAAGGAGAGTGTGTGCGCTCAAGACTACCGGGGGCCGTAAGGGCACGGGAAAGGGGGAGACCCGGCAGGGCACAGTTAATCCAGGCACCCCGTCTGTGACACGCTCAGCGCTGCTCTTTAACCAAGCTCTTGCAGATCCACCTGATGGAAAACCAGTTCCCAAAGCACACCCCTCATACCATGGCATTTATTGGAGAGCAATCGCAGACTGATGGGCGGCCTTCGCCTGACTCCGCTGCCGCAGGCGAGATGCTCTGCGTGCCAGGCAGGGCTGGAGAGCGGCTCAGGAAATATCACTTCTGTTTTGTGTCAGCCACAAACCAACACAGAGCTCTCAGCCCTGTCAGCCTTGACTGACCTCATCTAAACGTTCCTTTGCTCAGCATCAACCTGTTTGTTCCCATGGTAATTAGCTCCCCTCTCAATGCCTTTGGTAACGTCTCCTTACCTCGGGAAAACTGGTCATGTTCACTATAAGGAGCTGCGGTGACTTCTGTGAGATCTGCCCCAGCTGGTTCAGAGGAAACTTCCCATCTTTTGTCATCACGATTATCTGATCAAGGGCCCCTCAAAAGAAGCAAACAGGGGAGTTTCAGTGCGACACAGCAGCTCGCAGCGATGCTGAAATAAAACGCGTACGCAGCGACCCACTTCCCTCCTGGTATGCAAAACATAGATGTTACAAAAGGAAATAAAAACCCCATGTTTATTCAGATTTCAGGTGTTGTTTGTGTTCATGCCTCCCCTGTGGTATTTGCAAGGTAAATATTTCAATGCTGCTCTAAAGCACAAAAACGTAAAAACAAGCCTCTTGTTTGTTTTTGTTACTAAAATAGGAAAACTAAGCAAGATTGTTAAGAATTAAAAGGAAATTGTTATTTTTTAATTCTGAGAACTTAAAGAAAATCAAAACGCTCTTATAAAAATCAAGACAACTATTGTCTTTAACTTAGCAGCGCTCTCTTAAACCCCTCTTTTTTTTCTTTTCTCCCCAGGTCCCAAGAGGAGGTGGTGTACACTGCCTAATTTAAAGTATTCAGTTTCTCCCTGAGCTACCTTTAATCTGCTCTCTGGTTTCGGCTGCAACATGTTAACAGGCCAAAAGGCACATGGGACAAGAGGTACTTTATCAGTGCAATTAAAAAAAAATACCTATGGTTAAAATAAATAGTTAAGAGACTAAGCTATGCTTTCCAACTCCATTAAAGACCAAAGTGCCCCTGCCAGAGCTGGGGTGGTGAATGATTCAAATTTGGTCATTGTTTAATGTTAAATTTTACCCCTGAAACTTGATAGTACCTACAAATATGTACGTTCAGAGTGTGGCTTAGTCAAATATATTCACATTTCTTCCTAAAAAACAAAATTCGGTAAGTGAACGAGGCTTGTAAAGGTCACTAACCGCAAAGACGCACGGCAGAAAAAGTTTGTATATGCCAGACACCAGCCTGATGGCAATTTCCAAAAGGCTAATTTAATGGCAATTGGATTTTTCCTGCCCTACTGCACCATTAGCTGACAACCTGCTTCTTCATCACATCTGCAAGCAGTTCAGTTAGACACTTTTGACATCTCCCACTTACAAAAGCTATTTCCAGGAAGCTATTAGCAAAAATGGATTCTTCCTGGTCAAGCTCAGGGTGAAGAAAGCCTTGAGTTGGGGACGTCTAGGCTGTAGTAATTGGGTGCCCGGTGAATAACTCAATAAAAAGAAAATCAATTTTTAAAAAATCAAATGTATCCTAATCATTCCTAGGACTGGTATCCTTATTTACAGGCAATAGAGCATCACACAAGAAGGTTACCAACCTGGCGAGGTTCTAACACTGAGATTTCTGCTGAAATCTTCTTTCAGAGCTTCTACCACTGCCTGCATGTCCTCGTTGGTTTCCTCCAGATTGATAATGTCCTCGACTAGGGCAGCACTGATATTCACTTTGGCTTGACTCTGCCCTTTACCTTTAGCTGCAGAGTACACATCAAATTAATCACTATTTCTGACAGCAGTTAGTCGTTGTATTAGACAGTAGAAAGAAGACATTAAAACCCCTCCATTAGATTCAGAATTGAGTCCAAAATAAACTGAGGTTACTGTAATTTTTAAATGAGTAAGTAGCCCAGTGCTTGAGCATGTTAAGCCAAAAGAGATCTGCAGGTCACGCTGTGTGCGCTGACTCCAGCCTGGGCTGTGACGATTGGTACCCACGGCCCCAGCACGGCGGTGGCGGCTCCGTGCGGTACCTGTCCCCTGGGACAGGCTCAGGTTTCCCATACCCTGCAACAGCACCGGGCAAACCAGCTCTTCCTGGTATGTGAGATGAAAGGGATAAGGAAAGAAATTCTGGCCACGTACTGGGGGGTTGCAAGCACTGGGAAAAATGCCGCTGCCGTTACCTTTTTTGGTAGCCAGCTGTCTGGTCAGCAGCACCTGGAGGACGTGGTGCCTGCAGCCATCCAGCAGCAGGGCCGGGCAGCCTGCAGGAGCCTGTGGCAGCCCCCGTGTCACAGCGAAGGCAGAACGGTAAAGCAGGGGGGGCAGGTGACGGAAGCATCGTAGCGCCACAGCCATCATCTACTGCTCTTCTCCAGCTTGCCTGGGGAAGAGAAAAGGCAGGTGGTGCACTCGGCACAGCCTCATGTCTCAGCTGTACCTGCCGGTGCAAGGTGACAGCAGCAATGGGGCAGTGGGTCTGGAGGTGACCAAGGAGTGAATTCAGAGGAAGGGGCTCAGTGGCAGACAGCCCATACCCACATTATCTACACAGCCTCTGCACATCTGCCCAGAGGGGCACAGGCCTGTGATACAAAAGCCACATGATCTGGGCAGGAACAGCCTGTCAAAGCACCTCGTATCTGCATGTCAGCAGAGCACAAACTTTAATTTCTTGTCCCACGAGGTGTGATGCCCCAACCCCCCGATCCCCGCCCCGCTAATTCACGGCGTATATCTCAGCCTGGGCCGTCCGGGGCTCGGAGGCGTCCGGGCGCGGCCGGACAGCTCGGTCCCTCTCGGCAGCGGCGGCCGGTGGCTGTGGGGGCCGGGCCGCTGCCGGCCACCGGCGGGACCGGCCTCTC
>JAAGNO010008853.1:0-16882 GCA_033439905.1 Ceryle rudis
AAAAAAAAAAAAAAAGGAAAGAAAAGAAAATAAAAAAAACCCAAATCTTTAGCAAAACTAGTAATATCCAATGAAAACAGCTTAACTATTACGATTACCAACAACAGTCCTTATCTTTTCAGGCACAATTTTGGCTACAATAAATATGGCTAATTCGAGGATAGGTATTTGCAGAAAAAGCAATAGCGGTTCAGCTAAGAATCATACAGAAAGGTTCGTCTACTTCTTAAGACAAAATCCAGAAGTCACAAAGGATATTTCAGAGTTGTCTTATATGAAAAAGTCACAGACATAATTTTATATTGTTTCATTTTTCAGAACAAATTAAACTTCATAAAACATAAAATCCATCTTTTACCTGACTATTATATGGTGTCATGAAAGGTAAGAAATAAATGTTTTATCACTGTCAACTTGAATATGCAGTTCATGCCTTTCTTGCTCCATTTTAACAGTCAAGGAATAAAAAAAAATATATATATATATATACACCAAAAATTGACTAAAATGTTCTGTATTGACTAAAATGCTCTGTATTGAAAGGTTAAAAGGCACATTTTGGGATTTTTTGGGTGAACATATTCTGAGGTGTTATTACAGAATTCTAAAACATATTTTACATTATGTTTCTCACACTACAGCTTGTAAGCTATCCAAGTCCTCCTTACTTCAAAATGTTAATATAGTCATCTTCTAAGTATTTTCTAAATAGATTTAGAATCTTAAAGTTTTTAGTCCTAATTAGAAGTATTAGTCAATCTATTTCAATTTCACATTTTTACTTAAGATTGCCTGAAAAAATACCCTTCTATTTCTCCAATTTGGATAAGTCTAACATACAGTCCACAAATTATTTTTATTTTTTTTAACTAGCACATTAAATCACCTTAATGAGATATGTTGCATCCCCCAAGGTCTTGCATCTACCCAATGTCACTCAATTCAATACTATTTTCCTCTGTTTTCTCCATTACTTCATATTGTTGTTGTCAAAGAAGATCAGGGTGGTTTTCCATCATGGAAATATAGACATAGTAGAGAACACAACACAAGTCTATATGAACTTGGAATAAAATGTGGGTTGTATTGCTCTTAGGAGAGTCACTCGAAATTTGTATTCTGTTTTTTTCCAGCTCAGTGATGGAAAGAATAGACATATATCACCACACCATTACAACAGCAAATTTTGTCTATCCCCCTTAATATATTATGTTACTCTGTTATTATTATGGTTAATACTATTATTACTAACTTTTTTTTTTTTTTTTTTTTTTTAAGTGCACCTATTTTCCTGAAGATGAGTGTGGAGCAGTCAAGCACATGAAGAGTATTGCCATTACCACTGGCTGAAAATTCTTTTGATGGAATAATTTTTCAAAGGAAAATTCAAAAGTGTCCAAAGTAAGATGCTTTGGAAACTTACATGGGGCTTTGCCAAAATTTTATTTCAGAGGAAAACGAAGATATAAGTTCCAGCAATGAAGAAAAATGTACTGCTTGGATAACTTCCAAATGAATAATTTTTGATTTTGTGTGTATGTGTGTTGCAAGCTTCTGGTTTTCAGTGCAAATGTACTAAAAGAAAAACTGTAATAAAAGGGAATTTTCCAAAATGACATACTTTGATTGATCAGCAATACTTAGATGTGAGTGGAAGATGGGATCTGAAATTTCTCATTGAAGAGAAATCTAAAGCTTACATCGTTTGCATTTTCTTTCCTTCACCTGTATCACTTCAGGGAGGAAGCAGAATAGCAAAAGTCAGGTTTAATGTGCGCCACTGAAAGTCATCTTCCACAAGGTGATCTTCCTTTGCCTGCAAGCTTCACCACCAAAATCTTCTGTAAAACAACCTCAAGTGGTCTTCATGCTGTTCAATAAATGTCCAAATGGGTGCATGGGTAGGTAAGTCTACAAAAACCTCAGTAGATGATATTTCCTAGGGATCCAGTTGCAGACTATGACACATTTTGGAAAAGGTCCTGCACATGTAAAACACCTCCACAAGGCACTAAATTCTTTCAGGTAGTAGCATTGACAAGGCCCAGAATGTTTCTCAAACTACTTTGGTATAGTTGCAGATTGGAAAAACATTTATATATTTCGGTGAAGGAGCATTCTGGGTACAAATTCAAAAGTTTCATTTCCTCCAGTGCATAAAAAGAAACTTGCAAGTCTACATCCAAATCACTAGGAAAAAAAAATAACATTAGGAATAAATCCTGCACAGATTTTTGGCTGGCATCAGTACTTTTGTCTAAGGACATTTTCTGTCTAATGCTGGCTGCTTGCTGCTTCATAACACTTGACAAATTTTTGGTTCCTAAAAGCAACCATGAATGTTTTCTGAATTGCTTCATTTAGCAGGGAGTTGTCAGGACCTCACCCTCATATTCAGCGTGGTTCTGTCTTCCTTCTTTAGCTTATCTTTATTTTCATACATTTCCAACTCTGATAACTTTTTTTATCTTCCCTCTCCCCTGGACCACCTGGAATTTCCCCAGGCAGGAGAATTTCTCCTGGAGAGGTCTCTACTTTGGAGGGGCCAGGGTGTACAGAAGCAACACTTACAAATCCAGTGTTTAGAAAAAAAAGATGACAGTAGAGAAGCTAGGGATTTTGTGCAAGTGCACAACTGTTGTGAATTCCTATCAAAGTAGTAAAAAGGGATTACCAAAGTATCTACTATGTAATCTCTCTCGAGAACTACTGTATCATATGTTTTAAATAATAACCATTTAAGGGACCAGAAATGACGTGCATTTTAAAAACAGGAAAAGAGGATAGCAAAAGAAGGAATTTAGGCAGGTGACCTATCAAAAAAATCACAGAGTGAGAATCCAGTTTGAAGCAGAAAGCTAAACTGATGGACCAGCTCCAAACACTTGCCTTCAGAAAGACCAGATATCAGCACATTGTTTGGAAGAGTTTGCTGGATAAATTCTATTACAAATGAAATACTATACTGCAAATATAAGATCACGTGTTCAATCTTTGTGTCAGCACTCAGGGCTCCCAGTTCATTCCCCAAAGTACAATATCCCAGATATTATACCAAGGCAGTAGAGTACAGGTTTCCATCACTCAGAAACGCTGCCTTTTAAACCAGGGCATGTAAATGAAATATTTTACACTGCAAAACTAACCTTAGGAATAGTGTAACATAGCCCTGATTCACTACTGTCTGCAGTACTACTGAAGGTAGAAATCTTAACTTGCACTAATGAAAAATATCATGCTTGATTTTACTAAGCACCTAGACAGGCACTTAAATAGTAATTCCATACTTTTAGCAAGGTTAGCAAAGCAACACCCAAGTCAAAATGAAAAAAAAAAAAAAAAAAAAATCAGAAAACTCAAGTTGCATTAAATATTTGTTTATGAATAGCTCCAATTTTGCTTTGATTGTATGCTTGAAGCCCACTTTCCAATTGCCAGTATAGTATTAGTTTTGCATGCAGCTAGAGATTAAGGTAAATCATCTATTTTCTCTGGTATCATTTAGTTGGTAGTCATGGTAATACCCAAAACATATATGGTTTTTGTAGGCTTCCTGACTTTTTGAGTTTGGGAATAGTAAAATATCAAAAATTATATCAGAGGATGTTCATTTCTAAGCAGCACAAGCAGAGCTAATTCAGCTACACAGGCAATATATTTGCCAGGAAGTATCGTAGGAATCTTTGGAGATGCTCTTGGGGTCTCTTACTTGCTCCTGGGACAGCCCTAGTTAATGTTTTCCTTCTGTGAAACAAAGGGCAGAGATCAAGGGGAAGGGGAAACCTCTTGGAGTTCTCCTTTTAATGTGATATAGTCTTATCTACTCACAAAAAAAAAAAAAAAAATTGCCTTGAAGAATGATTGCTTTATTTACATCAAAGGGACAAACAGGTACCTGAAGTTTGGGATTGTCTGGGCACTGAAAGACAAAAAGGCCTATGCAGAAAAGGAGCTGTGGGACCTGCATATGCTATATTCGTGCTACTTTTAAACAGCAGGGTTTGGGGAGGAATTTTGGAGATGGTTACTGGCTTTTTCTTTTACTGCATATAGCCTACCAACTGTGTAAGTTAATATATGGCTATCTGGTTCCCAGCCATGATAGTGCATGAAAATGTTGGACTAGGCAATATACAAACAAAAAGAAAACATTTTACAGACAAAACTGTGTCTACTATTTCACCAGGTTTCCCACAAGACACTTGTGAAAGACTGTTCCTTCCTTCTCCCATCCCTCATTGATTTATAACAGGTAGAGACTAGGAACATTTCCCAGTGTTTCAGTGTACCAGTTTGTCTAGGTATGGCCAGCAGTCTACTTCTATACTTCTGCAGTGTTTCTAACTTACCAAAATGTAGACAATGTGAAATCACTTTCAAAAAGCTGTGCGGTACTAGAGAAATTGTACCCAAAATCTCCCTGAGGTTCATCCCCTTCTAATCAACACTATACACCATTTTCATCCTCAGTGTGTATCTTGAGATATTTGTGAGCAACAGGGTCAGTCATATTTTTCAACCTTGTTGCAAATCTCTTCAAGAATATTTTGGTGTTTCAGGCATAAACATGACTAAAATACAACTAACATGTAGTAGGTGTATGCCAACATATCTTTACATAAACTATTTGTTCTGCTGTTCTGCATTTGAAATAGTTGCAAATACAGGTATATTTTATGTTTCCAGACCCTTGGAGTAATTGGTTTCCCATACAGCCTGAGCAGATCACAGCATGGGGGCAGTGCAGGTGAAAGCCCTCTGATCCTATAGCTCTTGGCCTCAGTAAAGGCAAATTTAAGCTTTCCCCTTGCTGTTTTTCCAGCACACTGCAGGCTAACCCTGGCTAGCCATGTCCTTCCTTCCTCTCTGATTTTCTAAGGTCTCCCCTTCTCTTCTCATTTCTAAGCTTTCTGTATTACACACCATTAGATAAGCCCAAAATGTTGGTGGAAGATAATGAGGGCCAAGACAAGGTCTACACTCCTCATCTCCTTGTACCTAGACTGTTCCACCTGGTGTGAAGAGTGTCCCTGGTGTCTTGTCACAGTGCAGGTTTACTAGGTGCTGGTCCCTGTATGTCCCCTGCCAGTCTGGTGTAAGAAGAGACATTCCCCAGAGTCTGGACAGTGCTCTGGAAAGCTCTTCTGGTCACTTTGTCACCTGCCCTGCCAGCCAATCAATAATATAACCTTTTCAGACCCTGGTGGCAGGGTTTCTGATTCATGGTCCTCTATGGTTTCTTCTATAGTCCTCCAATTTCCCACTAACCAGAAAACACACCCATGTAGAAAATCCACACCTTCATCTTAGCCCTCTTCTTCCTCCCGTGCAAGCCAAGCTTATAAAGACACATTTAGAGCACAGGTCATCCAACAGGCTAAACTGCCTAAATGTGATGCATTTATGCGATCACTTTTCTACCATACACCAATTGTTTTCTGTCAGAGGATACAGGTGCAGCAAAGCAGGACAGAGGCCATGAGGGAGGTGTCCTCTCTAGGCAGGCCTCACAGATACTGAGTTTGCAGGGCCAGCCTGCTGTTGCTTATTCCATTCCCATGGTTGAGGAGACATTGTTAAATGTGTTCAAGATGTCTTACCACATAACACACTTTCCCAGCTACAGGCCAATTCTCCTGTGTCTCTGATGGATGCCTCCCGAGTCATGGCTGTGTGGTACCCATGCAAATAGGATATTGGGGCCCCCCCCAGAAATTTAGGTCTCTGTCTATAGCTCCTCGACAAGAAAGCATGTGCTCTAAGTCTTTGCAAACACTTATCAGCATGGATCACTGATGTCTGCTGAGCTACACCTAACACCAGTCCAGCCTGTGATGCCTCGAGACATAAGCATTGCCTGATTTCAGATTTCCACAAGTACCTAACAGAAAAAGGAGCCTTGCTCCTCCTCCAGCTTCTTGGAAAGCTGCGGATAGGGATACTCTGCATTACCAAAGTACAATACTTTGTGGAGAGAAGTCATTCTTTTACAAAGGAATGCCTTGGAAGACAAAAGCAGTCCTGTATGATGTGAAGGTCTGAAATGGGTCAGGACCATTGCTCTTGCTTATTTCTCTTTCCTCAAGCATCCATGGGATTTTGAAGACAATATACAATACAAGATCCAGGACTCATGAGCATGAAGGAAACTGTGGTGAGTCACTGTTTTGATTATTTTTTTGTGCTAGGTATACAGGGTAGACTAGAACAGTGGGAGCAATAAACACGTACACAGCCCAGTGTTGTGGGGATAGCACATGTCCTTTTGTCATGACCTCTTCAATGACGTGCATTAAGAGCACAGAACAAACTAAGACCCTTTCTGTATAGTTCAAGTCTATTAAACAAATGAGTAGCCCCCACCCTAGTTCCAAAGGAAATCAACACAAAAATAGAAATACTGACTTCAGGAGGAGGGGAAAAAAAAAAATAAAAATCTACAAATCAAAACAGCAACAAAAAAAAAAAATGGCATACACTTTTTTTTGTAGTAATTTTGGAGAAGTCAACAGATCACACTAACAATGTAACATGCAAATTCTGTGAATAGGTTAGGTAAAGCCAAGCCTGCCTTTTTTGGCACATAAATTATTATCCCTCCAAATTTTATTTCCTTCCAATCATAACAAAACAGTGCCAGTACTGAACAACCTCCGAAAGCTTTCTGAGTTTGAGTACAATGCTTACAGAGAAAGAAAGGCTTCCTGACACCTGCTATTTTCTCTGTGGATGGAAAAAGAATTCACACCATTGGACCTTTAATCACTTTCAGGTCTGCACCATTTGCCCCATACATTTTATTGAAATAAACTAAAATATGTTCTACCTTATAGCTAGCTATCTCAAAAGAATCAAATATCATGTACATCCCCCTTCATTCGTTGACGCATTTTGAAAAAGCGGCAGCTTTGCATTTTATCTTTTATTGATTCCACTAGTTACTAGGAGTCTGGACAGGAAAAAAAATAATATCATTGGAAAAAAGGTTGCAAGTATCCCTGCAGCTGAGCTCCCCTGTAGCCTACTCAAGACTTGACCAGGACGTCTGCTTTTCAAGTCAGTGAAAACTCTCTGTCACCTACAAGCAAGTTTAAATGGCAAAGGAGCTTTGAGAATCAAAACCACAGCACCACAAGCATTGGCTAGTGCTGGAATGCGAAGTACAGTCCTTGGGAACAGATGGCTTAATACATCACAATAAATCTCTTACCAGCCTTTACAACATAGTATTTCAGATAAAAATAAGTTTAAGTTACAATCTGTGAACAAAATGTTGTCCTCAGAGGCAGAGAGGAACTGGTTTTGACTTTACTGAGAGCTGCAGCTTCGTTTTCAAAAACGATTATTTAATTTATGTTTTTAAAGGAGTTGATCAAAAGTTCCTTCTCACCTTGTTTCATAATTATGAAATTCAACCCAAAAGACTACATAATGACCCAACACTAACAACACCCTCAGCTAAAAAAATGCCATTCAGCATTTATCCACCTCACCCAGAACACCTGGAACAGCCACTCAAGATACACCTGCTTCACAGACATTAGAGAGTGTAGGACAATTACCAGAGCAAAGGATGTCATCTGAGCTACAAAGTACTCACGTTACATACAGCTGACACATCGTAATACCTGCCTTGAGCAACCAAATTTGCATAAATGAAAGAGCTGCAGACCATGACTGTCACAAAGATGTTAGGTTTGTATGGGGGCAGTCCATGGAAAGAGGAAGAATGAGGGGAAGAAACAAGGGTCAGATATTTTAGATGATACAGCTGCAGTTTCCATTTTCGATAAATTAAAGATTGTATTTTTAGAATTAAGAACCTAAAGGGGATTGGGTACAAGCCGGTAATTTCTTGATCCAAGGAACATTAACATTCATTTCTAATTCATATAAGCTGGCATGCATCTTCAATTGCATCTGCAATGTTTATTCCATCATTTGCTTCGTTTCACATGAGTTCTTTCATTTAAACAATATTCTTGTACAGTAGGGGTGATGGGTCCTGAGCTCTCTCCAGTGGCATCAGCAGCATCTTATGTCTCCCTTGGAGAAGCTAACAGCAGGCAAAAGAGTTTGTACCACATAATTTATCATACTCATGAATGCAGTTCATGAACAAACTGCAGTTTTTACAAGTTCGTTTTCTATTTGAAGCTGTCCAATAAATGTTTTGTGCAAACCAATTTCAGCCTACAAATTGCTCATAAACTGGTCACTGTGAGTAGCACTCCCAGTATTTGCTACTTGTAATTCAGTCGTCAGCCTCTGGGATTGGTCAGGCCGATCATATGGCTTGGTTTTCCTGCCTGAACACTGAACTAACCCTACCAAACCACAAGCAGAGGAGAAAATGGAAGGTTGACTAGGTAATAAACCAGGACACAGTAGGTGTAATGCCCAAGGGGACTGGAAAAGATAAGCAGGTCAGTAAGGACAGACTACTAAATGTTAAAAAACAGTGTCAGCTTGAATGTTAGTGGTACAAGAAAATGAACATCAGTTCCCAGTGACAAGCTGCAAGCAAGTTTTTTCTCCTTATTCTATATTTAGGAGAATGGCCCAGACCAAGAAAGTTTGATTTGGCCAAAATTGCCAGGCCTTAGGTGATAAACCCACTTCATTTCATCAACATTTTAAAAGTTGCATCTTTCACTACTTGATATATAACAAGACTATGCTCTTCCCAGATTATTTATTTCAACCAGCAGTTCACAACATCCAGGGAGGAAAGTAAAAAGGTTTGTGGAAGAATATGAACAGTGATTTTTCAACACTTCTCAACAAAGAAAAGAATCCAAAAAATATTCTTTGACCTATAAAATGTGTTGATATTATCCCCTGCTTCAGATTCCATGTTCTAGAAAATACAGAAATACTAAGCGTGCAATATCCCCTCCCACTCCCCAAATAGTTGCCTTAGAATTGAGAGAGAAAATAAAAATGTTATTTCTCCATACTACACGTAAGTTTAATCACAGTGCATTTTTCTTCCATTTGCCTCAAGGCAAAACAGAAATTTTAGAGAGGACTTAACAGGTACCAATAGATCATAGAGGTAGGCAGAAAGGCAAGAAGAGGACATAAAGGTATTACCAGAATAAGCAAAGGGGGACTCAGTAGGAGAATTAGCAGAAATGTAGGTCAGAGCTAAGGTCTTCATGTCCCTGGAGGCTAGCAAAGACAGTCTGAAACCTACAGCAAAGTCACACAGAGGAAGTGTTTTTCAAGGTGTGATTGTGCAGATGACCATTGGTGCTGAAGAAACTTCAAAGAAATTACCGTACAATAATTGCTATTTCTGTAGTGGGTATCACAGGAGTTAAATTCTTAAACACTCTTGCACGTCTCTGCACAGATGATGTTATTAAACAGGATCCAGAGTGTTTTTCCCTGATTTCCCTGCAATCACTAGGGGAAGAAAAGAGAAACTCAAGGCAAATGAAAGGAACTCCAAAAGGTCCAGGCATTTGCTTCATATTAGAAGGATGGGTTTTTTTGAGACTGAGTGTTCTTATGTTTTGTCAAGGCTTAAACAGCTGGAGATGTTAGTTGCTGCTTCAAACACAGCAGCGGCCCAGAGCTTCCCAGGGTAGGAAATGCCACCATTCACAATGCACACCTCTAACTCAGAATCTGCCTCAACTCAGGTCTTTTAAACATGCCAGTCATGGGCAGTTAGTTACCTGCAAACAGTTAGGGAGAAGAAGTAAGTGTTGAAGAGTAAGAATAACCCATGGAAATATTTTTATCTTATGGGGTGAGACTTCGAGGTATTCGTGACAGTTTTCCAATCATCAGTGATGAAGAGAAAAAATCAGATCTGGCAGAATATTATCATGAAAAAAGCTTAACAGCCTGAAAAGCCAAAGTTGAGAATTGAAGCAAGTGTGAAGTAGAGGAAATACTAATCATCATTCCTACATCAGTTAGTGGCGATAGCATTGAGAAGCCAAATATTCACCACCTTCCATCATAGAAGTGAACTGTAATTTTGCAGCTTGAAAAAAATGTCATCCCTCAATTGTATTTTGCTTTTCAATAGGTAACAAAATATTGCTGTCGTTTGTAGGCACATACCATAACGCTTTCGGTAGTTACCTTTGCACAGAGAATTTCAATCTCTAGCATCCAAAGAAATTAAGTGAGGTCATATGCAAAATACTAAGTTCTATATGAAAACAAGCAACACTTAGATTACATCAACAGCAGTAAAGCATCATGCTAACAGCAGTAATAAAACTATTTGTCCAATATTGTTGAATACACACATTTTCAACACCTGCAGATGGCAGCTATTGTTCAGAGACTTCTAGAATAATAACGCATTATGCGTCTAGCTCTGTTAGGAGGCATAAAATAGGGATGAGACAGATGATCTTTCCAACTTTTACTCACTGGATTCTTCTCAGCACTTGGTTTCCATAGTCTATCCATTTCATCTGGTCACTTGGGATGTCAGCAAGCAGTGATGATACAAGTATACAGTCAGGTGCTGCTATTTACCAAGCACCATGCTACACCTATTGCTTGAATAAATCTGAACAGCATCTTAAAGCAAAGGAGACACTGCTGCAGTAACATTGACAGAAGACCTAGCTATTAAGCTGTCTACAGAGTCTAGTATCAGTGAAATGTTTGACAGCCGCAGGGACAAATATGTATTAGCAACATTGCTTAATCCATGTTTCAAGGGCAGAATTGAAACCATGCCTTCACCCTATGCAGGCACAGATTGCTGGAAGGATACTGTCATAAATAATAGTGCTGGAGGCCATACCATTATGCACCTCCTCTTCTCCCTCATCCTTCCACTTAGCTCCCCTAGGCCAAGTATATCTCATAAAGCAGAAGATGCACAAGCTCCTGGAACATCACAGCGTGCAAAAGAAGTAATCACAGCATACCTATAGTTCCTGGGTCTTCCTTTACCAGCTCAGAGTGGGGCAGTACCTCCCAGGAAAAACTCAATTTGTCCGTATCATGGGAAGAATCTGTCCATTATGAAAGGTCTATAGGTGTCATGGGAGACCTTCTCATATGCTGGGAAGTGAGAAGTTGACTTTCGAAAAGATATGCTCTAGTTCAGACAGGAATTAATTCAGCAGAGCCTATGGCCTGTGTTAAGCAGGAGGTCAGATCTGATGAACACAATGGTCCCTTTTGGCTTTATAATCTATAAAGACTAACTACTTTAGGGAGGGGGGAACCAAGACAAAGAAACCAGTACTGGTATTTTTAAACCTCCAAATTCCCCATCATCCAATCTGTACTCAGATTTCTTTTTCAGGTATGCATCTGGCACTGAGATATATTGAAGAAGTGGGCTTAATAAACCGCAGCATAGAGCACCACTTTCTTAAGGGAGTAATTTGAAAAGCTTAGCAAGTTATACATGCAACATGCAGGTGACTCTCTAAATTAGCCTAATGGAGGAGACTGCAGAGGAATCTATCAATCAAAATTCTTACAGGAAGGTGAAGAATCATATTACCAAGTCTTGTGCTTATATTCCTGTTCCCTTTTTCCTCAGATCCTAAATATTATATAGAAGATTTCTCTGCTTGAATAATTTGGCAGAAGATAAGAATTGTGCAAATCTCTGTTCTGTGAGAGCTTTTCCTGAAGATTTGATTCACCTGGGTTCATAAATCTCTGGGTTTTGCTTTGAGGTTTAAGGACATGTGAGCTGCAAAACTGCAAACTGATCCCACATTAATAGCGTGCAAAATTGCAAAATTACAAAGCCATAAATAGATTTACATTTGCAACTTAGGAACAATGGCCTGGCTTTCCCGTTTGTAACAAAAATCTGCAGCCAGGCACATTTTACCATACATCCACAGGACACGTGCACACAGATACACATGTAGCCGATTTACTTGCTGGAAATTTGTGAGCGAATCCAAAGAGAAAAAGCTTATAGAAAGTAAACATTTTGGAGAGTATTCTTTCTCAAAACATCCTTCATTTTAGGCTTCTGGATTATTTCACTTTTATTTTCTCTTGTAGTACTGAATGCTAAATCAAATAAAACCCACACCATGTAAAACATTAAATCAGTCAAACTATTGAGACCGTAAGGCTTGTATTTGTACTAGAATATTTAAACAGAAAATACAAACACCAGATTTGAATGCACATATTCAGGTGAATTCAGCAGCTATGGTAAAATTAAGTAACTTTTTTTTTTCCTCCACTAACTTCGTAACACAGGAAGCTCCTTTCAAGAATAATTCCAGAAAGAACAACAGTATCAAAATATTATATTTACATATTTTCACTAAAAGCAAGCTAATCAAAGTATAATATAAAAATACTAAATTTATATTAATTTGAAAGGGATTATTTTTGTGAGGATAGTTATGGTAGCCAAAAGGGACTATTTCACTTTGATAAAAACAATTTGGCAGGGGACGGAAAGGATAAGCTATTTACTTCACATTTTTCATTCCAATTTCATCCATGAAAGAAAAAGGGAGGGGGTCTGTCTCACTTCTGAGAAATGTTTGGCTTGTGAGAAATCACCCATACTGACTTCCATCACTATTCCTAGCCAGGCACACTCTGCAGACACAAGTATGTGTCTCCTCTCTTATTATCATTACTGTTTATTCTGGGTGACAAAGAAGGAAGCCAGGCTTAAGCTTCACTGTCTTAAGCGTTAAACTTTCTCCTGATGTTGAGCTCCAATAAGTCTTATTAATATGCCCCAAATGGGCAACATTCAGGTTAACTGCAACTCTAAAGACACTACAAAACAGCAGCAATTAAGAGATACAAAGTGGAGGAGACAGGCATATCCAGAAATTCCTTCCCTTAAGACATTGCAGCGTGGAGGTGTGTAGCCTGTTACCAAAATCCATTGCCTCTGTGTCACACACTTTTCAAGGATCGCCTTATATCTGTCAGGTGAGGGTACAAGGACTCACTTGTGCTACCTGGTGCTAAGTGTAGAAGAAAAAGGCATTTCGTAGGTAGAAATGGTTCTGACTGACCAGAAAGCAACAACTCCTCTTGACCCAGCTTTCTACAGAGAGAAAAAGTGAACACCTCTTGCCTGCGCATATAGCTCTGTTTCCCACCTCTGAGCTGTATGTATACTCTAAGCACTCTCTAGAGTACATGCACACAAACCCATCAGAGGACTATTAGGCCTCTTGTAAGCAGGTCTGGGCTATGTTTTCTCTGTTGTTCCCAAGGCAAGTTAGTCAAAAAGAAACTACTTTGAGACTCCTGCTGCAACCAGACAGCTTTATGAAACGCCCATCAGCAGAAACTTAGGTTCTTCAGGGCAGGGAGTGTGTGCATCAGAAACACGTGACTGGGGAAACAACTGCTTCCAGGTTTTGGCAGCAAGGCTGCTGCAGTTCTGAGGAGATCGGTGAGGCTTTATCAGCTAGACATGGGCACCTAGAGATTTCTATAAGCCTAGGTCTAGAGCTTTGCCTTCACTAACACCGCTGATAATTCTAATGCGAAGGCAACAAACTTTCCCGTTATTTATTCCCACTTGGAACAGGCCTAGTAAAACTCAAGATTTAAATATTATTTTGTCTTCCCATATGAGAGCTCCCAAAGGTTTTGGGCCTGTGAAGCCACAAAGAGAAATATCCAGCAAAAAGCCTCTTCAGTCCAGGAAGCATGAGGAAAAAAAGTCTCAGGAAAGCCTAATCCCTCAGTATTTGTAATTCACAAAAGTTTGGCTGAGTCTCCAAGCCCATGGATGCTTATGTGTATTGAAATCACTGATCTTTAAAAATTAAGGCCTCCCTCAGAAGCATATGAAACACTCTCATCTTGCTGCTGATTTGAGCTTGGGTAAAATCAAGTAAATTTTGTGTCCCCACTGCCACTGAAGACATGCCGACAGCACAGATAAGCTCCTAGCTGGCATGGGTGATGGCAGATCTCTTGGCATGGTCTACCGATCAGGCTGTAGGATCCCACCAGGATCTCACGTATGTGCTCAGATCACTCATCCCTAGTGAAGCCTGTACCAGTGTGCATTCACACCTCTTCCTTAAACTCAATAAATTCCCTAGTTTCCTGTCCAAATAACTCAAAAAATGTGGATCGCCAGCAGTAAATCAGCCTTTTTTATGAAAGGCAGGGAGAACTGCGTCTTGGTAAACCACACTCTAGTATCACTGGCCAGCTTTGCTTTCCAAGTGTGGCAAAGTTCTGGCAAAAAAAAAAAAATATATATAAATAACTGCAGCAATCAGCACATGGGAAGCAAGCAGAAGAGAAGGCTTTGCCCAGCAGCAGGCTGAGAAGGGCTGATAATGAATGACTGATGATGATTACATGTAATTTTTTTACTTCCTGCAAAATGATAGATACTGGCCAAGTCAGTCCCACAGGGCAGAGAGCCATAGAGCGAGGCTGGAAAGCCAGCTCAACAGCAGACCTCTGGTTCCTTGGATAGTGGAGCATCCAGCTTCAGGAGGTGAGCTGCCCAAGCATCCACAGGGCACCTTGCACACAGCAGCTCCTAGACCACCACTGCAGGCAGCACAGCCCCTCAGCAGGAGCAGTCAAGGGAAAGCAATGGCAGGGGGACGAATGCAGGAGGGCAAGAGGAGGAGGAGAAACCCACCTAACAAAAGTGCTTATAATTAATGAATTGGAGATGAAAGTTTACATATGCACTTGGAGAGGAGGAAAGTATGTTCACAAGCTTCCTCCATGACAAATGCAGGCAAGAAACAGGGAGGAAAGAACTATTAATCAGTGGCACAAATAGATTCCCCCCCCCAGTCAAAGCCAGTCCAGGTAAACTGCTCAGAGCGGCTGTTTTCAGCTTGCCCTTTACAGAGGGCTGCTCAGCAGGTCCCTACCACTGCCTGCAATGAGGCAGCATCCTTTAAGCCCAACTCCTCCTCTATCTCCTCACACAAAGTGGAAAAGAGTCCTAAGGACAGCTTATGAGTAAAAACCTTCATCTTCACGTTTCAGCTACTGTTGTTATTCACAGCACACCTTAACAAGCATGGCTACCTGCCAGTCAAACAAATACCACTCTACCGAGTCCCCTAAACAGCCATCTGATCCTTTTCTAACTGTTGTTTAGAGTTGTTTAGGGGTGCCCATGGAGTGATGATTAACAGCTCCAGGCACCGTGCAAGCACTTGGAATATGCATTTCTTACTAGTAGGGACATTTTTTCCTTCATATTTTTATTGGTTGTGTTTTATTAGTCACATTGCTCTTCTGCCTCCCTGCAGCATTGGCAGCAATGCCATTAGCTCGAGATGAAGGTGCATGTCCTCCCTTCATGGCTGAGGTGAGGTACCACAATAAAAGCAATATCAATAAACAGTACATCGCAGGAAATTAATAAGCAGTGTACTGATGAATTGTTGGCAGCCAGTAGCGCTGGCTATAGAATAGGTAACACACTTAATATCAAGTAATTTCTTGTTTTGGTTGCTAAGAAAGTATTTAGGAGTCTTGATAGCATGTAGTAAAACAGACTGGAGAAGGTATATGAATACTAAGTGAAGTCCAAGCACATTAATTACTTACTAAGTGCTTGTAATTATCTGACAACTGGAGTACCTTGCTTGATCTGACATATGTAGTGTTACTCCCTTGCACCAGCCACAAGAAACATTGTGGAAACACTGGCACTGTGTGATCTCACTCCCTTACCCTGGTATCTTAGAGGCCTGAACAGCAGGCCAGAGCCTCACAGTATCCCAGCAGTTAGATAAGCCTTTCCGTACCCATTTTGCAACTGGGCAAGGAGAAGCAGGGACTCCTAAAGGTCTTAAACCATACAGTGAGGTGAAAAAGAAAAGCATCATCATGCACCAAGGCTCTTTTTAAGAAAAAAGAATATCTGAGGTTTAATTCATAGCTTTGTTCGGAGCCACATTTTTCTGTACATAAAATAAGGATATTACTACATCTCATCATATGCATGTAGGTCCCACATGATGATGGTTAACATGTCACCCACCTAAAAGGTACTTCCATGTTACTAACATCACAGTTTAATAACAAGCCATGAACACCACTGCCTACAGGAGTGAAGTTCCAGGTGGTATATTCTTTAGGGGTGAGGACACCCTTTCCTTACAAGCAGGTGCAGAACAGAGCACAAATGGGGGCTGACTTTGCCTGTTATTTCTTGATGCTGCTGCAATCCAGACAACAATGAGCACAAGCACGCACACTGCATTGTCCGTGTACGATGGCTAAGACACAAGAATGGAGAAGACATTATACATCACTGGCAGCTTTGCAAGGAGAAATAAGAGATGCTACTACTGCTAACTACTGGGTTTTTTTGTTTCCATTTCCAGAACATTCTGGAATGCTTTATGACTTGCTTCTGTTATTAAGTTGTTTAAAGACACGAAGGAAGAAATTATGTGAAGGAAAAAAAATAAGATTAACATATTTCAAAACATGCTATTAGAAAACTAAAAAAATAATAATAAAATCACCTGATCCCTACCAGAACTCTACTGACTAAAATGTTGTTAAAACGGGGAGGGGGGGAAAGAAGCCCTTTAAAACATCCCATCCAGATGGTAGTTCCAGGGCTCTGTGGTCAGCCTGTTTATTAATGAACATCTGTTTTCCTTACAAAACAGGGTGGACTTTCTACTATAAATTCTCCTTTCATATATTTCTTGGAAAATGACATTAGGAGTTATTCACTGTCACACAGATAAGCCAAATTTATTTTTAATTTTAGAAAATACATATTAATTATAGCATTGCTGTCACTCACTAAATTATTGATGGAAGTATTGCTAGAGCACATAGCTAGTTGAATATTTAAAAAAAAAAAAAAAAAAAAAAAAAACACCACAAAACTTTGTCTTTTAAGATATTTGGCTCCAGTCCCTTTAATTGTCCTTTCTTT
>JAAGNO010008853.1:16982-36644 GCA_033439905.1 Ceryle rudis
GAAAAAGACAAAGTTATTTGAATATTTAAAAAAAAAAAAAAAAAAAAAAAAAACACCACAAAACTTTTTCTTTGAAAATATTTGGCTCCAGTCCCTTTAATTGTCCTTTCTTTTTAGCTTTATGCACAACTGGACGAATGCTGCTGATAAAGATGATAATGGACATGAAACTTCAAAGTACTATATACATAGTTCTAGAGTTCCCTAAAATAATCCACAAATTTGGGCATGACACTGTTTGGTCATGGATACTTTTTTAATATAAAAATGGCTTTACTGTAATTCAAGGTAAGTTTCTTCTTAGTTGTAACCATATCTTATCATTTACTGAATGTGATACATTGAATTACATAGGAAGACTGAGATTTGGTGATCTAAAAGGCAATTAAAATTTGGAGACAGACCAGAGTTCTAACTACAGCACCATATGTAGGGCAATATTTTAATTACAAATGAGAACGTGATGGAAGATTTCAGTCCAGTCTCAGGATTTTGAAACACCAGAATCAAAAGGACATTGAAAGGGAACATTTGGATGCAAGCATTTGAAAAGTAAGGTTTAGTTTTAAATTCAAAAATATTTGTCTATTAATGATATTCACCTTCCAAGGGTATAAGGATGTGGAAACTCATCTAGAACACTTTCTTCCTCAATACAATGGCTCTTTTAAAACTCCAGTGCAGAACAATAGTACTCTGACAATATCTTGCCTTTAGTGCTCTGACATTAAGAAAGAAGCAAGCTTGGAGCTAGTATATCTGCTTATAGAGAATTTTCAAAGCCATAGGCAAGTGATTTTTGTTTTATTTTTTTTTAAACAGAAAAATTTCAAGGTTTTGAAGTTGTAAAGAATACACATGTATGCACAAGCATGCATTTGTTTCTACATTCACCCTGATATCCAAGGTACATGACTTATCTGCAGTTCAATGGCTATTACTATGACATATAACAGGTCAAAAAACTGACTAAATGGCATATTACTTGTCTACTAGAAGCCACAATACTGAGGGCACTGAAAATATACTACTTAGAAACTGTGGCTCCTTGCTAGTTTGAAACTATGCAGCATAGCTACCATCAAACTCAGCTTTTCTCCTCGATCAGAGTGGTAAGAATTTCATTAAAAACTATGAACAATGACAAAAACCCCACCACACACAAAGAAAAAAAAAAATCTAAACAAACACACCCCCTCCCCCACAAAAAACCAAAAAGCACTAAACCAAACACACGACCCACCACCAAACCAAACACAGGAAAAAAATAAAACAACAAACCACAAAAAAACTAAGTAACCAGGAAACAAAACCCAAAGAACACAGGAAACAAAAGCCAGACAAAAACAGGGTTAAATCATTACGTTGTCTGTTGTCCATCCTGCAACCTGCTCTTTCAGAGAAAGCGTGGACATTCCCACAGAAACAGGGCAATGCAAAACAGTATTGAACTCCAAAGAGGATACCTTGGGAAGGGGGGTTTGGTTTTTATCAGCTAAGCAGCTGACTCCCTTTTTCTGACTGCTTTCTGTCACAGGTAATCAGGCTTGCCACAGCAGGAGTTCACTGACCTCACAGAAGCAGGGACGGACTGACTCACGTGTGGCTGTAGCTGGGAGCCCCACTGATGAAGTCCCAGGTACCCAGCAGCGGCAGCCGGACAATTCCCACCTTCCCCTTGCCATTGTCATCCCCTCCTGCTTGCTCCTCTCACTTGGGAGGACTGCACTGTCCAACAACGAGTTGCTCAGCAGTGCACAAGAGCTCTGCCTCTGAAGCAAAGCTGTTGCCCGAACAGTTTTGGTATCCAATATGAAGTCTTTAAATAAGCACTTAGAGATCCAAATTCCCCAGCGTACACCCAGAGACATCAGGAAGAAAAATTACACCTGGGAATGCTTTTATCTACAAAACACAAGCACAAAAAGTTTCAAATATCTGGCTTTAAAAGCTTCTGAAACTGCACGAGTAAAACCCCACAGAAGCATCCTCTTTGAGGAAAGCCTGCAGCCCAGTCATGGAGCAGAAACTGCTCTGGGATCTATTTCAAATCCATTACAGCTAACACAAGTTGCATCATTTTTCTGTGCCTCACTGCCACCTTTGGAGTCCTCTGTTCAGGCAGTAAACGGTGTCCAGAAGGAATCAGCTCTGGGTGCAACTGTGTTGCTCTTAGTTCAGTGGAGCTCAGCTAAGGCAGTATCATAACTATCTCATCCTCTGCTGCAACAGCAAATCTCTAATTATAAACTTAATTGAATGGCCTCAGAAAGGGGGCTAACCATCATCTCCTATGCATATACATTTAATAAAAATGAGACTGGGAGACAGAGCTGTTACAGCTTGCATCTTTCAGGGAAAAAAAAAAAAAAAAAAAAACACACAAAAAAACCACACACAGTAGGATGTGTAAAGATTTTCAGGGTCAGCTCACAACATCCTTGTATTGCTGTGTATGGGACACATGTAATTTATGCCCTAAGGTTCTTTCAAAAAATCCTGGTCTCATAGTTAACACTATTTTATCACCAATCAAGGGATCTCTTTCTAACCCTAGGGGAAAACACTGTGATCCACTGGAAGTGTCCTGAAACTGCACAGATTTGCCTCTAATCCCAGCTCTGCTATTAGTTGACTGAGATGACCTTGAGTACATCATCTCACACTGTAAAGCTTTTTTTCCCCTCTATGAAAATGGAGACTATGACAGTTACTTCATTTTTAAAGAACTTGAAGATCTACTAGTAAAGATGTCTTAGGTAACAGCCACACATTATCATTAATATCTCACGCTCCTTATGCAATATTCTCTGTGCCAAAGATGGGAGTCATTCAATTTGCAGAACTGCTATTAATTGCTCTCTTGCTGTTAAAAAGGAATAATAAGAGCTTGAGAAACTCTTGCAACAGTAGCAGGGACAAAATCAAGACCAGCTTTCATGCAAGACTAGCTGAATTTATTATTGGTGCACTTGTTACCAGAGAAAGACGGTAGGTCCGCTGACCTGAAGAACTCCTTCCCCATGCTCTTTCAGGAATGTCCTAAATGCTTTTAAAAATGCTCTTTTCAGTTCCTCAATCACCAAGTCTCTTATTAAGCTGAAAAATATTTTAACCCTCAGCTCAATTTCTGTATTCTTACAATAGTGTAATGCACTTTAATTAAAAGTAGACTTCAAGATGCAGGGTTTTTTTCCTTCTTCACCGGCACCTTGAAATTACAAGGTACCAGGAAGCTGCAAAAGAAAGTATCCTGTTTGCAGGGTTTTTTTTTAAATGAAGAAGGTTAGAAAAAGAAACTCTGGTGTGTGCAAAGGAAATGTCTGGTAGGTAAGTATTAAGAACTTTTCTTTATTCCATAATTATAAGTGAGATGTTCTTTAATGGACAGTAATAACATTCAAGCTATGCTATTTTGCAACTAATGATAATATACAACAGCATGGAGCATGATGCACAACAATGTTTTTCTAGTTAAATGTATTGCACACATCTATCTGCCATATTTTCCAGTGCCTTGGCTTTTCAATCCATCCTTTATGCTGGAAATCTGAGACTGAGTGGAGCAGTACTTACATTTTTAAGGGAAGAGTTTGAAGCGAGACTGCTGAGTAGCTCAAATCATTCCCATACAGAGCAGTGTATAATAGATTTCTTTTGTTTGTTTGTTTGCGTCAAATAGAAAAGCTGTAGATGTGACTGCTTGAATCCTTCAGTCCTGAAAAGCCTTAAGTTCTTTCCAAACTTGCACAATGTTATGCAAACAGGAGGAAAAACTGACAGGAAAAAAAAAAAAAAAAAGCAGAGGTCATCAAGACCCAACAATGTGCATCAATTTTGCTTACAAATGAAGGAATAAATTTATCATTGCAGAGGCTGCATTAGTTACTGTAGACATGCACCATTTCCAAGATTTCTCGGGGGGTGAGAACACTGCCTATCAGAGCCAGCTTCTCCATTAGGCTTTTAACCGCAATGCTTCCTTGTTTTCCCAATGAGGAGTTAGAAGTGTGGGGAGGGGAAGCAAGCACACACCAAAAACACCAACCCTCTAGCTAAATTAAACTAAAACATAGGTGAAGCCTCAGTGGAAAGGCTGCACACAAACTGGATCTCCAAATACAGAAAAAATTATGTGAGGCACAGCAATGAAATAAGGAACACCTTGAAGTTAACCTGGACAGAGCTATGGATTCAGGAAAAAAAAAAAATATAAAACAACCCGCTTTGTTTGACCCTCTCTGTTGTTCTAATGTTAGTTTGGACTGTTGCCGGACCATTTCCAGATAGCATTTAGTCCATTTACAGCTGTTCTAGATGCACACTCTTCCCCAACTGTTCAGATAAAAACTGATCCCAGCTGAGTTAATATGTTGGTTTTGAGGAAAATACTGTGTGTGCAAAAAGGAGTTTGCTGTAAACAAAGCCAAACAGACCTTGCCACCAGCCTGGAGCTCTGAAGTGGACAACTCTCAAATTCTCTAGGGAAGCAGACAGAAACAAACAGTTGTGCCTACCTCTGATAGTAATTCACTAGCAGCTGATGAGTTGTTTTCTACACAAGGAAGTCCTGTATTGCCCTGTCCTACAAAGCTTGCAGTCATCTCCACTTTTACCTGCTTGATAAATGGGACTCCCGTCTAAGAAAGACAACCTGGGCTGTGCATGTGAGTGATGCAGGAAGCACACAGCCTACCCAACTGCTAAGAAACCCTCTGAGAGCCACAGCTTGGCTGACCAAAGGCTTTCTGCTCCAGATCAGCTGTGCTGATCACAACCAATCACTAACTCTGTGCAGCTCTGTACAGATGACCAGTGCTGCTAGTGCCCAGTAGTACACGTGCTTCTGTGGTCATTCAGCCTCTTCATTAATGTCTGCTGCTTTACCTTCCTGTGCCACCTTCCAGTTAGTGGCACTGTTTTAAGTCTATGAACTTTGAATCCCTAAATAATGTGCATCTGGGCATCTTTAGCAACCACTTCTTTCTAGGGATCTGTTCAGTGGAATTGTCTTGACTGACAGATGCCTGAATTACCTGGGAGCAAGCTCAGCCACAGGACATTTCACGTGAGGGGTTTTTGGTTCCAGATTTTTTATTTCCCTGCTTGGTTTAGCAGAGCTAAGATTTATTGACCTTCAAGCCATGCCACAAAACCTTGCTGTTGTTCTTGGCTTTTCCTGAGAAGGCTACAGAGGCAGACCAAGGCACTATGGAACTTTCTGCTGGAGTACTTTTTCAGATGCTGAGCTATTAAAGTCTCTGTACTTTATAATGATTGCTGTTGTGCTTGAAGTTTCAGTTGACTGCTTTTATATAAACCAAAAATAATCAATCAGTATATTGTTCTTTATGGACAATGATAAAATCCCCATTATTTGTTGGTGGCTCATCTTTTTTACTTCAGCTTCCATAGTTTTACAGGAACATGAAAGAAATTAAGACATTTAAAAAAAAATTACTTTTTGCTTCTCATTTGGCAGACTATTCAGGGCCAACACGTTGCATGTAGGCCGTTCCAATCAACTTTCTCCTTTCCAGTCCTCTACTTTGCAACAATGAAGACAAAGTAAAATTTTCCACTATCTTAATTAGGAAGAAGGCAGAAAGAAAGCAAGGCCCTCCTCACCAGCACTGCAGAGTCCTTTCAGCTGACTCACACAACAGGCCTGGAAGAACATGATGTCACTTTGCAGAGGGTCCTAACAGCTGACATGTGGTCAATTGAAGTATATCAGCACTAAGACATTATTCTTTAGAGTAGGAAAAAAAATTAGCCAGAAGATGGGATGAGGGTACAGAACTCTAGGTATGGTGATGTATTATTTCACTTGAAGAAATTAAAATGTAGACAGACCTCCTGAAAAGTTCTCCTAGGAGTAAAGTCTGTTCTAAAAGAATTTCATAGACTAACAGTCTGTAGTAGAGAGGGAAAAAAAACAATAATCCAAAAAAAACCATGAAGCCCACTGAAGACTTCTGTTGCATTTATTAATTCTAGGCAAAAAAAAAAAAGGGGGGGGGGGGGTGGGTTCACAAAAGAGGCTGGACAGCACTGTAAACTCTACCTTTGTCAGTTTTTGCTATTAGCCGTGGCACCTTACAGAAATGCCAACTATGGGTCAAGTGCCAGCAGTTAGCTGCAGATGGAATTCTAAGACTATGGTATAGTCTGCAACAAGGCATAAGACAACTCAGGTGAGTTTTTCTCGTAAGCAAAAGAACATGCACAAATATTAATGAGTCACTTCAGACAAATTTAAGGGCTTGACTCTAAGACTGAAGCTTAGCATTTCTCTCCCCTTGGCATTTGGAGATATGTGGCATTCCCTGGATGTCCAAAAAATTAATAAGAAATCATTCACAGCATCATAGAATGGTTTGAGTTGGAAGGGACCTTAAATGTCATCTAGTTCAAAACCCCCTGCCATGGGCAGGATACCTCCCACAAGACCAGGTTGTTCAAAGCCCCATCCAACCTGGTCTTGAACATATCCAGTGATGGAGCATCTATTCCTTCACCAGAGTGGAGTTTGACTGTCCCACATCCTAGCTGGCTGCGCTCAACAACCTATATAACTTAAGTCATAAGAATAATTACCTCCACACTATGTTTTCCGAGCAGTTACACATATTCAAAGCACGCCTAAATCCTAGCTGCAGATACAGCATGCGAGTCCCACTAGTGCTTAAGCACAGGATAAACTCAAAAGTGCTTTCACTTTATCATAACAGGTGGTTTTGCATACAGTACAGAAACAATAACCAAGTATCTACGTAACAAATCTGAGAGTGTCTCCAGCATCAAGCTCTGAGGTTTAGCATGCTAGACATGAGTATCTAAAGGTACAGTTAGTCACACAGCTTCTCCCTCTCCCCAAGGCATGTTGGTGGCAAAAGAAATTGTACATCCCTGAAGGGGGATTACTTTTCCTGGCCTGTTCTTTCAACTTCAGCATTTGACCTTGGATTATCTGTACTAGGAAACCTTCCCTTCCTAAAATGCTCACTTCACCTATGACCCTCTTTCCCTGTGAACAAGAGACTATCTGACCATGACGAACATCATGACTGTGAGCATGGTTTGAACATTAGTTTCTCCAGCTCAGTACTTTTGGCTCCAACTCCAAAGGGGAAACAAACTCCCAGGGATGATGAAAACAGTTTTCCCATCCCTGATTCCCTGATCAACACAGAACTTTTCTAAAACACGTTGCTGCTCAGAATTGGTTTGAGACCAGGAGTACATTAAATATGAAGTGGATTAAGAGAACAAGCATACAACTGATGAAAACCTTGATGGTCTTAATATATGATACTACATCATTATGATTTCAGGTAAACGGTTCAATTAAATACAGTTAAGTGCTTTAGTGACCAAAGGAAAAAAAATAAACACACCACACACAACAAAAATAAAACAGAAAAGTTAGCCACAGCTGTCATTGACTTTGATGTCTATTTTTAACACACTCAGTCCCTTGGTGCCACTAAGTTGTTGCAGTTTAATTAATGACTGCATAAATGTAAAGAGCTTTACATTTCCTGTCATTTAGAGAACACAAACTACATTTCAAGGAAAAACAGAAAGCTCATCAACCTGAGTTATCCAAAATGATTCAGAGCAAAATATAGACACTAAGACAAAGCCCATCATTAATATAGTAGGGCAAGGACATTGAGTATGACTTTTTTCAGAAAGGGAGGCATATCATTCCCAGTGAATAAAGTTAATCACTTCTCTAGGCCTTTTTTTCTCTCTGAGTTACCTGTTAAGTCCCAGTTGCTTTAAGTTTGCTTAATGTAGCCCTTGGATTCTTCATAAACATATGGCACAAATATTAATGAGTCACTGTTGCCCCAGTGTAATTGGTCATCTAACCAAATGGCTCTGTTTGCATTTCTTGATTGGATTACCTCATTTTCTTTACAGAAGTGCCTAAAAATTAATTGTAGCTTGGTTTCTTTCAGGAGGTTTTTTCATTACCAATCCCACCTTCACCCAAACTACCTACTCCAACTCCTCATCCTTAAAATGATTTCTTAACCCTTATGTTCCCATGCAAGCTCATTCTCTGTCTCCAGATTTAATTATCAACCTATAATGAGCATGGATATGGTAGCTTTAGCCTAAATGACTTTCATGAATGTTATTTGAACATTTATGAATAACAATTTTTCCTTCTATATCTTCAGTTGTTCAGCTGAATATTCACAAAGAGACTAGAAGAGATTGTATATTCCAGTAAAACAAGCATATATATTTTTATTTTTTTACATATTCATCCTGCTGGAGGCAAAAGAAACCCCCAGCATCTATAAAGATCTGAACCACACATGACAACAACCATTCCTCCTAGAGTTAAATGCTAATACTTTTAGATAAACAGAACTTATTTATAATAACACCATCTGTGGGATTCTGATAATGTTGGGGGAGGAGATTAATTTATCTTGCATTTTAAATAGAGATGGCCGCTGGCATCGAAATCCAGATCTAGCTTTTAGCCACCCAGTTATCAGGGAATTTCACATTCAGGGTACTGCATCCCTCACCAGACTGTCTCCATAATACCAATGGACAAGCACTATGAGGTGGCATAATGGTAGCACAGATCAGTTCCTCCTTCCCCCAAAAGCCAGCAGCATGCTCATATGGAGCACAGTACAGAATTCCCTCATTAATAAAAAAAAAAATCTAAAACCTAGGACTGGATTTGATTTCTAGATTTTTAATTAGCACATCATATGATATAAGAGTCTCACCGCCTTTTGTCATCAGTTGAGATTATTACTGTACTTCATTGTCCCAGCAAAATGGTATGCAGCTTCACTTCTGGACAGATGATTGTCAACATAGAAAATCTCCAGTAAAAAGACTACATAATACATACATAATAGATTCCACTCCAAACCTGTTGCCATGCCTTTTCTCTTTCCTTACTTTATTCAGGGTCATTTGAAGAACACGAGCAAAGGAGGTGCATTTATAACAGGAGCACACATGAGCCACCCTTGCTTAATATTATACTGGATAAGTTGCAACCTTTTATTATCCAAAGTAGTGGTTCTTGTAAACTCTATAGCTACCACAACCGTAGCCACTGAAACAAAAGTGGATGGTATGAATGACTACTAAAAGAAGTCCTCTATCTTCAAACAAGGCAAGGTGACCTCAGAATTAACTGTCCCACATACCACTGTGGAGACACTTGTTCTGTGACAGCCTACAAGCTTCACAGCAGAACCTTATGGGGAAAGGAAAGGAACTCTGTGACTTTAGATCCTAAATCCTGCTCTCTCTCTCATACCTTTTCCTTTACCCACCTAAACAGCAACAGTAGATGGCATATCTAATTACAGAAATCTGAAATGCTACAAAAGCAGATGGAATCTAACACTGAATTTATCTATCATAATTTTTAATTTGAGTCACTTAATCATTTCTTTAGGGACATCAAGAAAAGGAACGAAAGAAAGAAAATACAAGATGATCCCCCCATGAAAGCCAAAAGAGTGTTACTAAGAAAAGGCTAAACAAAAGTCAGACATCACATACCAGCATTTCCTTCCTGTGACCTTTTGACTCATTCACCACATCCCCACCACAGCCTTTTGATTACAGAACTCAGTTTCAACCTATAAAAGCAGGGAAAATAGCACGCTTTAGTAATGAATGACTGCACATGCACAAAGCCATCAAATGAAGAAGGAGGCATCAACAACCCAATTTCTGCCATTTGCTAACTTTTGAGTATTTAAGTAAAGTTGCAAACCAGCAGTCTTTTAATGCTTCTTTCACTTAGTGCCTAGGGTTTGCAGGTGTGAAAAAAATGGATCTATAAATAAGTTGTGTACAGTTTTTTACATTCCTCTCTTAGCTAGACAAGAGGGTAGCAGAGGAAAAATGGCTGCTGTTCTTGCCAGACAGGACACTATACACTTCTATATATAATGCATGCTTTGAAAACTTAGCCAAGCTAATTTATGTACTGGAAACAACATAACAGTGTTAATGCCACCAGCACCATCAAGGTGAATTTGCTCCCAGGTGTCTAAATCTCACTCAGGTACCTCTCCACAACACTCCACGTAGCATACTACACATACACACACACCCCCACACCCCTTCTGCAGCATGCTGCAAGGTGTCTGAGGAGCAAAGCTGGTAAATAGATGCAATGCTGCAAGAGGAGAGATTGAAAGACACTCGAGAAAGGCTCCGATACATGTGAGGCAGTATCACGTATGTGTGAGCCCTACGTGTGAACCTGATACATGTCAGGCAGCATCATGTAAGAAGCGGTGGGTGTGTGTGCCTAAGGATTTCTCAATAAATAGCCAAATATATCCACGTCTCCTGGACACCCAACACCAGGCTTCGGAAACAGCAGCAGTTCAGGAGAACAGGGACTAGCCTCATCAACACTGCTACAGAGCAAGTGAAAAGGAACCGAGCAAGCAGCAGCATTTGCAAGGGCAGTGAGGACCCAAGACAACAGTAGACACCTGTAGTTGTGCTTGGTTTTCCAAAAGCCGCACACACTGTTGTGACAGTTTGTCCCTTGAAAGCGTGGATGGGAACAGATCAGACTGACCTCGTCTGATCCCCTCAGGAGAGGGTAGCAGGACATTGCAGAAACTGGCCCTGCTGGAACTCCCCCAGCCTGGGCAGACATCCGCAGGAGGCTGTGGGGAGGTGAGAAATCACCCCGACAACACATTTCACAGGGTAGTCCGACATTGTTTATCAGCATAATAAAAAGTGCCAATACTTCCCACCTGTCTAAAATATGCAGTAATAATAAACAGAGTTACAGGGCATATTATGGTCAATGATGAGATATTAATTTATACTCCTGGAAGAAGGGAAGGAAGGCAGAGGCTGAAGTGCCTTACAGGGGGCAAAGCTTGCTCTGGATGAGGCCAAGGCCTTTTCCTCTCTGGTGAGAATGAATGGAAAAAATCACACTGATTTTATTTTGTGTGGGATTTTGTTTGTTTGTTTGCTGTTGCTTTGGTTTGTTTTTGTTTTGTTGGGGTTTTTAGATTTAAAATAATATCTCTGTTTATGTGATCAAGTTACAGAAGCAAATGTCCAGGATATTACCTTCCCATTCCTCTGTCAGCTGCATGAACAGGAGGTGCCAGGCAGCTGGGGGACAAAGGGGCAGCCCCAGCCTTGGGATCAGGCTCCTCCTTGGGGACTAGGACAAGACTGGGACAGACTGGGACATGGGCTTCTCAGTGGGCCTGGCTGGAGGGGGTCCATGGCCGGACAGGGCTGTGAGGAGCTGGAGATGGGTGCTGTTGTTGCAGCATTGCTGGGGCTGTCCTGGGCCATGAGGAGGTTGAGGGGAGACCCAGGGGGTTGCATAGAGGCAGGAAGGGCTACGAGTGCCCTCAGGACCATGGCAGCCAAAACATGCCAACAGGCAGTGCACTCTCACCTGCCTCTGCCTCACTGACCAACCTTTTCCCTTCTCCCCACCCCACTCCAGCTCTGAACGAAAGCTTTTATGGGCTATTTTTCAATCCTTGCTTTGGCCTGTTTCCCTGGGGAGAGTAAGAAGCCATCTGCCATTGACACCAGTACCACCATCCCAGCAAAGGAGGGGAGGTCACAGGATGCACAGGGCTCTCCCAGTGCTGCCTAAAACTCAAGTAAAACTTGGTTAGTTCTAGTGCAAATCTGGATGCATGGGCTCATTGCCAAGTAAAAATACATAAATTCTCTGTGCACAGAGAAGGCAACAACTATCTTCCAGGACAGGGTTTCAAGTGGGTTTTTTTCCGCAGTTTATACAGAAATTTGCAGTGGTCAATCAGGCCACCCATGTTGAACATAACCTCAGAAACATCAGCAATTATCTGCATAATACAGAGAACTTAAGCTCTGTTTTGCCTTTGGGTTAACATCAGCTGTAAAAACACTGTCATTTGAAAAGGCCAGACTATGCATAGAGTGGTAAGGGCTGCACCGAGTCACTCAACAACTGCATGTTTTTCTGTATTATGGTGCATAGTTGGCTGGGAATTTTTCAACAAAAGACTTGGCTTTGGCCATAAAATTTCAATTAGCTCAAACTTAATTTAATGTCACGGCCATCAATGTGGCTCACTATTTTGCAGAAAATTATATGACTCAAGAGCACATCATAGGACATAACTGTAAGTTTAAACTGTAGTGAAAGAGGTGGATGTCTTCCCACCATGTCTACAGCTTCCTACAGATAGCCCTCTGACTATAACTTTAGACTTAAAATGAAAGGGGGAGGTAGCCCCACATTTACAGTTCTGTACAGCAGCAACCAAGCCCTCCCATGCTTACGTGTGGGGCCATCCAGGATAAGACTGAGGTTTCACTTGCCTCTTCCTGCAGCACAGCTGGGAAGGGAAGGCAGATGGAGGAGCACACCTTCCTCTGACTTTCTGCCCTCCTGCTGGAAGGCAAAGAGGAGTCCAAGTGTTCACACACAGGAAGGAGGAAGAAAACCAGCAAAAGGGAAAGGTCCTGCTGGATGAAGAGCAGACCTCCTTGGGCCACCTGCAGGGTGAGCAGAGGAGGTAGCTACAGCATCTAAAGAAGTAGGGTGTCACAAGGGCTGGCTCAAACTCTTTGCCACATGCTCCCAGGGACACACAGATCAAGAGTCAGGTTTCTACCTATAACTTGGCTAACAGTTATGGAGGTTTTAGCAGAACAGACAGCTCTTAGTGGTCGTGTTAAATACCAACTTATATTCAAATATCTGTGGCCAGATAAAAAAAAAAAAAAACATCTCCCTGCAGTGTCCAATCCAAGAACATTAATTAGGATGCTAAAACACAACTGAAAGTTCCAGGAAAGAAAAACCCTGGGATGTTTCTATTTAAATGTAAACCCCAATTTTACTGATGGACTTGCAGAGTGATTGGGAACTTTCTGTTAGCCTTCAGCTTTTGGGTCCAAAGTACTTCTACAAGGAATGCTAGAGAGCAAAGATGCAGGAAAACAATTGTTTTCCCATTTGATTGGGGGAGGGGGGAGGGGCAGGGGCTTGCCTGTACATTTGTACCATCTTTCTGTGGCCTAATATGTGGAGTCGCCTCTAGAAATGAAGTAAGTCTTATGAGTTGGTGAATTTGAGGGCAAACGAGTTCTAGAAATCCCACTTGGAAATTTTCTTGGCATACCACGTGAGAGTCAAATGCAAGATTTCCACCTCACTCCCCCCCCCCCTTTAGTCGTCTCAAGAATTATTTAGAGCCAGCCTTGCTGCCTTCCAAACATCTATACTCTCTCTCTCCCACACATACACGCAGGCACCCCCGTGCTGCCACACTGGTGTATGCGTACATCTCTCCAGCTGTGTCCTGGAGGTTCCCAGGAGCCTGAAGGGAATGCTCATGAAACATGACTTTCACAGATTCTCCGTCCATCTGGAATGCTAGGGCAGCATATGGTGGGGCAGCACAGTAACTGTTTGCAGACATGTCAGACTATTTTCGCCTTGTGTATTACCTGATTAAGGTAAGAGAAGACGTGCCAATGTAAGCCTCTTTCTCCCACATTAACCCTCTCCAATTTTATTTTTCAATTTAAAAGGAAAGGATGTTTTGGCCAGCCCTGAAGGGATAGCATTCCCCAAAAGGTACAAGAATGCTCACATAAACACCACATTGCTGATACAATTATACCAGCTTAACATAGACAGAGATAAAAAAAAAGAAAGGTGTGCAAGGGAAGGATGTTTTTTAATAAAAATTGTAGAGTTATCCCTGGGGCTGGAGAAAAAGGTACAGTTAAAAAAAAAAGATTAGGAAATAATAACTAAAGCTGCATGCTTTATTACTTCAGGTAAAAATATCTTATGAATAATATAATCATTGTCTCTGGTTATTGGGTATAAAAAAGATAAGTGTAATCAGTGTACTGTGATACAAGAACATTAACACTTTCACATTGACTGGATACAGACTTAGAAATGAGTTAAGAATCACTGGGTCATCTAAGTGGAGGATTATTCTACACACAGGCCCCTAGGTCAATTTAAATTATTTAATTTATCTCAGTGACCTCAGGGGCCTAACCATCCCTGTGTCTGCATTTTTATCGTGCAGTCCTGTTAACATAGGTTTAATTCTGGGGAAATCAGAAAGGCTAGGCTAACAAGACAGTGTACCAAAATGCAGGCACTGGCTCTTGTAGGGTTAATAATAGAACCACAAAGAGAAATGACTCAAATTATACCAAGGACATTTTATTACCCAGCAGCCTTAATCAGTATTTTTTTTTTTTTTTTTTTTTAACTACACATTATTATACCAAGGGTCCTTTCGGTGCTCATTGGCTTGTTACAAGCATTAAAAGAGGGGACAACGCACTGCAATTAATTCCATGTCTTACCCTGAGCCTCACTGTTTTGAGGAGAGTTGGGAGGAAGCAGACGGGGCAGCCTACCCTGCTGCTGAAAGCTGTCCAAAAATTACCAGGAAAGAAGGTGAAATAAGTTTACTGGCATGCTACATTTTCACTCATTTCTTTCACGGACAGTTGGGACCACTGCAGTCATTTACCCACAGACCATATTTAGTGCCAAGGCATGCACGGTTTTTGTAACCCAGCTCCACTGCCTGTGAACCCCAGGCTGGTTTCACTAAGGAGTCAGTATATGTAATACTCCTACTGATGTGTTTTGGAGTTATGAAAATTTAGCACTTTGGCTCTTTGTCTTCAAGTGAGAGATTTTAAGATAACTACTAGTTAGTGCATTTCTCTAGAAGTTTCAGCTCTAGGGGCTTTCTAGCATAAGAGAAAGAAAGAGAGTATAGTAGGGCCAAAAGAAAGGCACCAAAGCACTGATGAGAAAAATTAAGTAAGAGATTTAGTGGCTAGTGTCTGTACTGAATTGTTTACAAATATAATCGTGCTTCAATTAAATTCAGTCAGCTACACAACCAACTGTAACATCATCTTGGCCCCACAGACTGAAAAGATAAAAAGCCTGTTCACAATTAAGACACAACCCTTTTGAAGAAAGCAAATCAATGACATCCATGGGATGATAAAATAATGCAGCCAGGCTGTGAAATTCCCAAATGCCCTGTACTCTTGTTTTCTGTGAAGTTAGGAAATTCATGTTATCCATTTAGTCATACTCTACAATGGATCAATAGGTTTAAGCTTCTCACTGGTTTCAATTTTGATGTGAGGATGATATTCTCATAGATAATAAGGAATTTCCCCTTGTGTGGTGCTCTTTGAGCAAGCAGATGGTAGGATGTAACCATGTCTCCCTTCTTCAGCTGTGAAAAGCTTCAGCTGAAGTAATCACAGTTTAGTAAGCAAAAGTAAATTTTAAAATAAGGAGAAATTACCTGCATTGAACATCTTCCTAGGACGATATTTAAGGATGAAACAGCTAACAGATACCAGGCCTCCTTATGCGAGGCATTATGCACCCCATTTGGACTCAGCAGTAGCTAAGCAAGCACCACCTATGGCAACACTAAACGTGCTGCAGAAGTTTGCCTGTCAAGGATTCAAAACCTTGGTATGCATTGTTTTATGGTTCCAAAGAAGAAACTATGCCCAGTTAGGCAAATTGGTTTTCTAACATTTTGCTTTGCCTTTATCCAACTTTTATTATTTCAGTTCACTTTAAATGATAAGCACAATAATATCCCAAACCTGAAACTGAATTAACTTGAAACAATCAATTTTTGCCTATTTGCTACCTGCAAATCTGCCCTAGTTGTGCGTTAAACAGTCTTTGCTTGCTCAAAGCAAATTCACAGAAGACTTCCTCTCTTTTGAAGGGTTTAAGCCAAAACCTTATGCAAAGAAGGTGTCAAATCTGGTGGGTTTTTCCCCCAAAAGATACCTTTGCCGTGCTAAAGAAATTCAGATCCAGATAAAGCTTCTGCAACTTTAAGTCATGGCAAGGTTTGAGAATTGGTTACAAATAGCTCATAAAACAGCAACAACCACACAAAAAAAAAAACCCAAAACAAAACAAAACAAAAAACCCAAAACCCAAAAACACACACCACAGCAAAGTCACTGACTTGGTTCTGGAGTAAGAAAAGAAAGGTGGGGTTATTTTTTAGGTTTGGTTGTTTGTTGTTGTTTTCTTTGGGTTTTTTTGTTCTTTTAATATATAAATAACTGCTGAGAAATCAATCCTGACACTGTTCTCAAAGGTAGAACTTCCCCCATCACAGATTAGCCTAGGTGACTCTCAGTGGTAACATACACCATGCTCTTTTTAGTAAACCAACCAGTGTTAGAACCACCATTCTAGTCTCCCTGTAAAAAACTATTTGCGTGCAGATTTTTGCAGTCTATAGGTAATGTTACAGAGGAAGCTCAGGGTAAAAGCTGTTGACTCTATATATACTGTTCAATGTGAACCTGAAATAATGGTTGTTCAATGCAAGTTAATAAGAGCTATTTATTTAACATATTGTTTCCTTTTAATTGCAGATTCACAGTAGCAATGATATTTTAAAATAAAAACACTTACACTCTGAAAAGTAATCTTTTAAAATGAATTTAAATTTAGATGCTCTAAGAAGGGTCTTACAAGATACTATACTTCAGCTATCCTCTTTGGGCAGGCCTAGGAGCCCATGAGCATAAAACTGCCTCTTCTAAAACGTTACAGAAGTAGTGTTGGTTATTACCCCAATGTAGCAATGCACTTTGCCTCAATCAGTATTTCCTTTTTTATTGAAGAATTCTTTGTTTTCCTCCACTGAATAGGCAGCATACAACCACCTCTCCAGTGAAGCTTTGACTTTACTCTTATCCCTCAAATTAATGGAGAAATGTGAAGTTTATAAACACACTGGAGCTTGTAACATTAGAAACACTTGCCTGTGCTTGCAGCTCCCCAAATACAGAGCCTCATTTGCTGCGTGATCAAACTCAGTAGTTGTAACAGTTACCTATGCAGGTCTTACTCTAGAGTTTAAAATTCCCCACCTACAATATATATAGTTAGTCTTAATAAATAAATGACTTGGACCATGCATTATATATCATTCAAATCCATGAGGACACAAATTATGTATAATACATTGGCTGTGTAATTTATTTATTAAGCAAAACGTGAATTTTCCATGGTTGTGTTTTGAGGCACAGTTTGTCACACACAGCTAAATGATGTATTCTTATTAGTCCCACTCAATTACCAAGTCATCCCTCTGTGCACTGTATATTTGTTAATGATAGTGCCACAACACTGCATCTACAATACCTGTGATTTTAGTGATTCATAACCACTCACTAAAACTGTGAAAATGATAAATTGACTGCTGTTGATTAAATGCCGCCAACAGTATGTTTCGTATGTGTTTGTCGCAGTTAGGAGTTAAAGAAACAGCATTGCTCCAATCATTTAAATATCTAATTAAGCAGAACCCTGGCTAGATGGAAAGAGCTTGTTGGAATGAAATATCATTAAAAGAAAAAAAAAAAGTATAGCACTGATTTTTGCATGTGTGGACATAAAGACTTTTCAACTCAATCCCACTGATCATAAATATGTCATGAACAAAACAAGACCAAAAGATAAAAATTAAAAAGGCTGAAGAACTTGGAGTGAAGTCCTCCCAGACTCACTGCACAGCTGCACATGGTCGATTTGATGGCCTCAGCTGATACCCAAGATTAGCTTGAAACAACAGTGAACTCCAGTAACATATAAGGCAGTCCTTGATGACAGCCCTTAAGACTGGGGCAAATAGAGTAAGGAGGAGATTATGGGGGGAAGCTATATTCCAGTAAAGCAAATAGCACCTCTCACTCTCCCACTGTAGGGGAAAATGTTTGCACATTTTTAGCAAATGAATGACAGAAGAAGGGGGGGGGAATCTCTCTTTCAAACTTAGATTAATTATCTTTATTGCTTTGCTTAATGCTTTTTTTCCTCCCTTTAGATTAATCCTGTATAGAGTCCTCAAGCTAATACTGGAAGCAGAGTGGAACAAGACCAAGAAAAGTGGATGTTCCTGTGCCAACAATTTGACTCCTATCCGAGGATGCCGGAGTAGACAGAGTAATAAAATAAAGACTTGCCAACTTATGGTCATCTTATTAAGATGAATTAGAAGGGGTTCTTTCCCTCCCTCATTTTGAATTTGGAGTTAAGCAGATAGACACCAGAGTACATTAGGGGGTTCTGCTTTTTTTCCTAACCATTCTTCACACAAGCAATGCTTCCGTATTTCTGTACCTAAATAGTGACTTTCACTTCAAATCACTTCACACAATCTATGGCCAGAAAACTGCCTGCTTAACAGGAGAAACAGAGGGGGAAATATCTGGTGCAGAGTCTGCATCTTCTGTAGTTCATTGTACATTTTTCCTTCTAAACACAAGTACCACGTCATGTCCAAAAACACTTCACATTTTAAATCTGCAAAGATCACATATGCGCAGTTTATTGCAACTCAGGAGCAGAGGTCTAAGCCAATTCTGCCTAAATTTTAACTTGTGTCCACAAGGATAGTAAATATTTTGGACATGATGCTTACACCACAAAATCACCTCCTGCAGCAGTCTTACTAATATTGTATGCATGGTCTTTTTCATTTTGTTTTCAGTAGGTATTCTCTCTCTACAGAAAATGTGTCCCCAGCATGGCACATGACTTCCTGCTCCTTTACCCCTGAACTCCCAGTCAGAGTTCTGTAGAAACCAGTAAATTCAGAAAAAAAAAATTCTCTTTCCTACAAACTGTTTTCTAGAAGGTGAACAAATATTCATCATGATAAAGAAAGCAGCTCCAGGCTAAGGAGTGCTGCCACAGACAACAGAGTCTTCAGGTGGTTAACATTATGGTTAGAGTGACATGCCTACATTAACAAAGAAAATATGGGCAAAACTTGTAACTTACCAAGTACTTCTGAAATTTAGACTAATGAATTTTTTCCAGATCAAGAAACCATCCAATCCTCTCATCAGTTAATGAGTTTGTTCAAGATATTTTGCCCTTAATGCATTTTTTATCTGTAGAATTGAAAGTGTGTATTCATCTTTACCCTGTACACTTAACATGCCACATTGCTAAGACCACAAAGACTGGAATACTAGTTATTCTTCTGTTAAAAAAATCTTGAGCTTTCCCCTCCAGTCCTCTAGCAGTGATGTTGGATATATCATTTAACCTAATTATAGTAGTCATAAATGGGACTTCTCTATACAGACTTCAGCCCTACACCTCCATCAGTAGGAGTGGCTTTACCAAAAGACAGCAGAGTAGAATTTGTTGCTCCATGCTAACTTTCACACAGCAGCAAAGAACTTACAAGAGTATAAACCATCTAGAAAGTACAGCATAACAGCAAGGTGTTCCTTCACCAGGAGTCACACCTGCCTAAAACAAGTAGTCCTACATCTCTCTGGGAAGAGTCAAAGGACCAATCTGGCCTTTGGGTTTGTCATTTGACTGCATGCAGTTATGCAGGCAGAGCAGCACTGAGCCTAGTACTGGTTAATTCACCCTCTCAAGGAAAAAGGAGCCTCCGACAGAATCCTTTGTTTTCTGTATGTTTTGTTTGTTTGTTGTTTGTTTGTGGTTTTTTTGTTGGTGGTGGTTTGTTTGTTTTGCTTTTGGTTGTTTAGGGGTTTTTTTTGTTTGGGTTTTTTTTTTTTTTTCAGAAGAGGCTGTGTGGT